>JAOTOM010001394.1:7500-67164 GCA_034440615.1 Ashinkailepas kermadecensis | reverse complement strand
AATCCGAAAATATGTTTTCAAAATAAGGACGTGAATCTCCTGGTTTCCTGAGAGATCTCCCACCCCCCGTGTCTAACACACATGCATTGTATCCTAGCTATCCAATATGGTTCTGGGTTCACCTCAGGGTTATGTTATTTAATGTTCCTAAATGCCTGTTTTTTGCACGAGCAAATGCCCCTTGTCTGCCACGAGAGGACGTCTAACCCTGTTCATTCTGATTCACCTATTAGGAATTAACCCATCATGGCCTTGATTCAGCTTACCTTTTAGGGCATCGCACGTTTCATATGCATCTGAACTTAGCAATCACTATCCCCACTGAATTTCATCCAGGAATATCCCAAGCATATCATAATTCCCTTGGGCAAAACCTGAAATTAGATTCCTAGTGTTCCCTATGCTTCTAAGCTATAAGGAAACTTGCATAATGTTATGATCACTAATTCCCAAGATCTCTCCTATGTCTAAAACATTGCCCTCATTTATAGGTACTAAACCGAACAATACGCTTCCCATCGTATGTTCATCCATCATTTGAAACGAGAAACTTTCCTCGGATAAGCCATGAAAACCCTTCCTAATTTGGTACTTTTCATGCGTTATCTCTTAACCCTGCTACATTGAAGTTCCCCATTAATATAATCTTACCATACCAAACCTTACCATACCAATCTCCTACTTATCTCTTCCGGCATCAACCTATCAGGTTGGTTTTCCATTCTGATCTGGTGGTCTCAATCCTGAACCTTGATCAATTCTTCAGGATAAAGTCTAACCATAAAGGTTCTACTCTTTCACGGTTCTACTCATAAAGGTTCAACTCTTACGATTATTTTTAATCGTAAGCTTTATATGTATAAGCACGTCAAGCACATCCTGAACAAATGTTTTCACCGACTTAATTTATTTCGCTGCATTGCTTGTACAACATTTGGTGCCGATCGAGAAACATTTTTACGCCTGCATAAATCCTTAGTTTTTCCCATGATTGAATATGGCTCCGTAGTTTATGCCGGTGTCCCTTAACCTCGAACATTTTGGATATAATTCAAAATGAATTTCTCCATATCACAATGACCACTTCTCCCTTCGATTAGGTGCAGTGCTGCGTTGAGCATGATTATGAGTAAGAAAAACGCGTAAAATAACCTTATGCTCATATTTAAACAAAGAAATAGATCCAAATTCGCACAGTATATATTTCGTCCATGGGCCTTCCTCAACAGTAAACATTTTGCTACTAAAGCCACAAAAACATAGGCCAAGTGCACCTCGTGACACCGTACGGTGAATCGCCTTCATTTTTTTCGCCATCACATTTCGCCATCACAATATCTACATACTCGTAAAATACGTACACACATTAACATAAGCCCACATCAAGGTGTATGATCCGTGTGTGTGTGCATGTGTCAACTTGAGACCCAGGTGTGTGTGCGTGTCTGTGTGTGGATGCGGTTATGTGTTGCATATGTGATGGCGATCACATACGCAACACATAACCGCAGAAGTCACAGTAATAGCTCAATACGCAGATGACACTTCAATTTTGGTCAGTGGTAAAACACGAATTACAAAATTTCGAAAACGATGGAACAAGGCCTCTTTTGACATGTGGTGTCGCGTAAATGGCCTCAAGATAAATGCAGTTAAGACTCAGCAGTGTGGTTGACTTCTTTGTTGCCAAGGTAGCCTCGACCAGTTATTCCTCAGTGTCCGCGGCAGCACGAACACGCCCGGTGGGGAACCAGTTAATTCAAATCCGATGAAATTCCTTCCAATGCAAATGAAGAATTACATACGGTGGCGCAGCCAGGATTTTCCTATGGCGGGGGGGGGGGGATGGCGACCAAAAATGCAATAAGATGAAGAAAGCTTACGGCGGTCGAAGCGCGCCGAAAATTTCGGGTTTTGCATGGTGAAAATGTTAAATGTTCTTATTTCATCTAGTGTATTCTGGGTGAAAAGCGGAGGGAGCGTGCCCCCGGCCCCCTTGGTCTCTGATTACACAGCTCCATAAGCTTGGTCATCGTGAGCCCGCTACTTGCTGATCTACCTGCTCCCATTACGTTCATGCATCACTGGCCTCATCTTCCAGTCGACTATTGTCCCAGCCAGGAACGTTTCTGTCGGCCTTCCTGCCGACTATTGTCACCTTTCTGTCCATATAGACTGCCTTCCTGCTGCCAGAGGTAACTGTTATGACCTTGGCCATTCTGAACCTCTTTCAGAAATCACCTGGTCCTAAATTTGAAAAGAAAACTGTTCACATCTCGGCACTGGCGGATCTAGCCCACCGGTTTGGGGGGGCAACTTTCGGTTTTCGGCGTCCCCCTGCCTATCAAAAGGAGCATGGTTCCTTGCCCGAAGGCGACGTGTCCCCTCGTCCTCCGTCGTGGAGCAGCTCGTGCCCCCCCCCACTCCTCTGGAGCCGTCACTGGATATCGTGAGTCGGCAGAACGTGCAAAAGTTCCATGTTTTGTAGTCTCGTTCTTGCACAGGAATAATTCTTCCTCTGTCTTTACTGCGGTTTTTCAGTTGATAACCAGCTGAAAATTCGACCACTTAGGAAATATTTTGGATGTTGAACGAGGAAAAAAACGCTATGCAGTTATCAATGGATCTGACCGTTCAGAATACTAACGAAAAATATGCAAATTAATTTCTCCTGGCTGCGCCTCTGTATTTAGTTCAGTAACCAGCACCCATGCCGTAGTTCGAGACATCTTCGCTAGAGACACGTCCATCGCATGTCCGCCCCTGTTCCCTATCGCCATATGTAAAAAAACGCTGTCATTTCTGATCAATTCCCACTCCCATCTACACACAATTAATTTCTTGCGGCGACGACATCCCTTCCACTCACTCAGACCGACAGGAAAATTTCACCTCTTCCTGCTCCTTCGTTGTGCATGTGCAGGGGATTCAGCACACGGACGGCCCGGCGCTAACCGGTGACGTAACGTGTCGCCTCACGTGCCACGTCGGTCGCTGTTGGACGATACGGAAGCAAGGCAGGACGGCAGTAATGGATGCGCCCAGATGGCGACAGCACACATCAATGGTGGCGAGTGTAGGGCCTCAGTGACTGAATTCAGTCCCTGTCGCATTTGAATATTGTCCGGCTTCGGCTTCCTTTTGGTCGTGATATTTGATTGGGACATATTGGTGACGTCACTACTGCAGCAGCCCTGTCAACGGTAAGAAAGAGGGTGTGTGTGAGAGAGAGAGAGAGAGAGAGAGAGAGAGAGAGAGAGAGAGAGAGAGAGAGAGAGAGAGAGAGAGAGAGAGAGAGAGAGAGAGAGAGAGAGAGAGAGAGAGAGAGAGAGAGAGAGAGAGAGAGAGAGAGAGAGAGAGAGAGAGAGAGAGAGAGAGAGAGAGAGAAAGGGAGATAGACAGATAATGATAATTAGGAGAGCCCCACTACGCGAAATATTACAATTTAAACACTGAGAGTCAAACCTTGATTGGTCGCGAACACCCGAATATTGTGAGAATTGTGACTGTGGACCCACCTCAAATCGGTTGAGCACATGCAGTGACGTCACAGCTGCTGTGTCACGTGACACAGACGTGATCGTATGTTGCAGTACGTCCTGGATATCGTGGCCGCTCGCGTTCCTCTTCCAGGGCGTCCTGGATGACAGCCGTCGTCTGCCGTCAGTGCCGGTCAGGTAAGTCGGGTCAGGTCAGGTCAGGTCATACTTGGCCCTGGCCTTACTGACCTTAGTCCGGCCTGGGAACTGGCCCTCCGACACTGACATGAACCTTTCTATCAGCCCTGATCAGGGCCTCCTCTAAGGAATTTTCACCAGATGGGATTTCTTGCTCATACTTAATTAGTCAAATATGGCGTTATGCACAATAGCAGACGTGGAGGTAAGGCGGTAACGAACAAGCACCGTGCTCGGAACAAAAAGAGCTTGCCATGCAAGAGCGCCATTTCTTGTGTCGCATTTGTTATCCATGAACCTACGTGGTGAGTATCCAAGAACAACGAAAAAGGCCGAGCAAAACACAACCTATTTTTTTATATTGCCTACTGATATGAGAGTTACAGAGTATGATACGAAAGTTAGATATGAGAGCTAGACAGGGCTATTGAGGACTGTGATGGGCCCATAAAAGCAGGAGAGGACCCTGACAGGTTTAGAGGGTCTCTGTAAGTCAGATAAAACTGAACTGGGATTATCCTGAGGTTGAAAGCTACCCCTAATGGATGAACAAGGTTCCCTGAGAGCCAAGAAGATTACCTATGGGCTGGCGATTACTGTGAGGAATACTGAGGGCCAGTCTTAGAGCATACAATGTGCTTGAGCTAAAAAAGCTGTTGAAAAAAGCGGGATGGTACCTTGGCAGCTTAATAAGGACTCTCAGAGCCCCTGAGAGCTAAGGAGAGTAGATCAGGCAAACGATGGCTGAGGAATACTGAGAGCCCGCCTCAGAGCTTGAAAGTCTGTCGAAGAAGCTATAAAGACTGTCAAGGACTGATAAGGGTCCCTAACAGCTGGATAGGACCCCAACGGCTGGAGATGGTCACTGAGTGTTAGAGAAGACTGGACTGTATTTGGATGCCCGAAATACTTGGAAGTGGTCGAGATGAGAAGAACAGGGCCCCCTGAAGTCTAAAGAAAGTCCGTAACCTAAGGGCTAGTTGTTTTGCTTTGGTTGTCAGGAATCCCGAGGGCTAGTTTCATAGCTAAAATGTCATCGATAGCCCGAAGGGCTGTCGAGGACTGGGAAGGGCCTCTGATAGTTAGAGCGGACAGGACTGTGATGCTCCTGAGGCTTGAGAGGAACCATGATGGTTGAACAGAGCCACCTAAAACCTAAGGAGAATCCCGACAGATGGCGATATTTGTTAGAAATTGTGAGGACTGCCTTGGTGCTGATGGATTCCCTAGTAGCTAGACAGGTTTTTCGAGGACTGTGAATGGACCATGGAAGTTGAAGATGGCTCATGATGGATGAATAGGACCCCTGAGCGCCCGATATGTCTGGACTGGAATGTTCCTGAGGTTTAGGATGGGCATCTGAGGGATAGGGGCCCCTGAGAGCTACGGGAGTCCCTGAGAACTGGCGATAGGCGCGAGGAATGCTGAAGGCCAGCCTCAAAGCTAATATGTCCTTGGAGCCATACGTGCTGCCAAGGACTGGGAAGGTCAGAGACTCAGAGGGTCATGAGGGTGGAGAGAGCTAGAGTGCCTAAGAGGCCTGCCTGTAGGTGGGAAATTCTTAATAAGAAGGAACAGAATAGGCTTACTAGGCTTAATAGGCAATGTAATGACAACCATTGAACCATATTTCCTTATATATATATATATATATATATGTGAAAATGGCCCTTTGAAAACAAAGTACCAGAAATCCAAGGAGTTTTCGGAAAGTGTGTGGGGGGGGTACTAAGTAAGTAGGGGGCCATTCAGATGTTCGCCACCTCCAAATCCTGGTTACTCACTGGAAACGTCGCGGGTTCTATGCGGCACCCACTGGCACCCTTTTCGACAGGCTGACCTGCTGCCGCTGACTGGGATCCGTGCCTGGTGCAGCCGAGCTGATAACGAAGCTGAATTGCGCGCCCGTGCATCTGTCCAGCGTTCATTCTCCACATTCTCCAGCGCGCATACGCAATCACGCACTTCTGTCTACGTGTTTGTCCGACAAATGACCTTACCGACCTTTGCTCTGCACACATCTGGGTAATGTGCAATGCACGTGGCAGTCTGCACAATGCACATGTTGCACATTGCACTGTACCTACTGATAATTGTACGTACGGAGATGTCCTGGCAGCCATGGGACTGGCGTCAACGCTTGGCAGTCAGCGGTTTCCTGAAACAAAATGTATACAGCAATGCTGTAAGTCTCCAGGCTTTAGGCAGATCCCCATATTTATCAGCGCCCATGCCAGGTGGGGCTGGACAGGCGATCTTGTGTTGGGACAGGTGGCTCCTCGGCTGATGACCACGTGGTAGGAATATTCGCCTGGCAGTGGGACTGCTTACCCTGCGACGGGACTGATGGCCCTCTTCTGGAACAGGGAACCTCGTGATGAAACTCATGATCCTGTAGTTGGTCTGATGTCACTCGGATGCACTTGGTGATCCAAATATGGAAGTATTGATCCCGTAACGGAACTGGTGACCCTCGGGTGGAACTAATAACTCTATTGTGGACCAGGTGTTCATGTGGTGCGATTGATGATCTTACGGACTGATTCCCTGCAATGGCATGGGTGGCCATCTAGAGGTCAGATGACCCTGTGATGGAACTTACCATCTGGTGGGAGTGATGACCATGCGATGAGAAAGGTAGCCCCATGTTCGGACCGGTAACCCTGTGTTGAGACAGACAGCCCCATGCTCGGACTGCTAACCCTGTGTTGAGACAGACAGCCCCATGTTCGAACTTGCCTTTGCCAAGATATTAGAACAGGATATTCGAACACATTTTCCTTTATTAAAAATGACGCCCCTGGAAAAGCCACATCTCGTTGAAAATGACTACTGTTGCAATTGATGGTGCGTAATTAGAAGTAGACAAGCATGCAGCGAGAGCTATATCACTTGAGCAATGCCCATTTTCCAGGTTCCGTAACTGGGAAACGAAGTTAACAATTTCTGCTGGACCGTCCGACTCCCGCTCGACCGCACCATCTGGCGGTGGAGCCCACAAGTAATAGTTGGATGCTCGCAGTATACGCGACGCTGCTGTTCCGCACGCCCGTACGAAATATCCATCGGCGAACAGAAAACGGCTGTCGGGTCCAACACTTGACTTGGAACCAGTAGGCGGGGGATACGCACTAGAATGACAGAAGCACACCTACCAACATCAGTGTCTTGATTTGTGCTGCACATTTAATTTGCGGTCAGTATGACGCCGCCCTACGGACCACATATGAATTTCACCCCACTGACAAAACATGGACATTACCCAACAGGCCAAATATGGACACCGCCCCGCCGACGATATAGGTATACTACCCTTCGGACCAAATACAGATACTATCCTACTGACTAAATATGGACTATGCCCTACAGACCACATATGGACTCCTCCCCACCGACGATATATGTATGCTACCCTTCGGACCAAATACAGACTCTATCCTACTCACCAATTATGGACGCCGCCTTACAGAACAAATATGGACGCCACTCTACAGACCAGATATGACGCTGCCCTACATACTAAATATGCAAACTATCCTAGAGACCAAATATGGACGGGTGCTTGTCCGCCAACTATGCTGAGCAAAACGTGCATTGTATAACTGCGTGATGCGTCTTCTTGCTGTTGTTTTGCTACCGCGTTCACAAACAAACTGACAGAAATAAAAGACATCGAAATGTCGATGAGTTTCTTCCGGGCAGTAAGTGTCCATGGACTGTTTGTTGGCTTCAGAGCTGGAGATCTCTCACGAAGCCAGGGATGTCCGAGGCCTTATTTTCAAGACATATTTTCAGATTAGATAGGGAAAATGACAAATTAAAATTAGCAGGGTGCCAAACCATGGGGTCCAGACCCCCGACCCACCCTGGAATTCTAGTCAGGGTTGGCTTGAAAGATAATATTTTAATGGTGTCACGAAAATAAGATTTGGCATGCCTTCCGAATATCAGTGTAGTGTTGCTGATTTATTTCTTTTCTGAAGTGTTATTGCGGTACGTTGTGTTCATAATATATATATATATATATATATATATATATATATATATATATATATATATATATATATATATATATATATATATATACATATATATGTTCATGTGAAGTTGACCACTCAGTGACTGCATCTCGCAGATACAAAAGGATATAAAAGGACACCGCGTGATCTTTTTAGACCCGGAACATTTTTGGTAGTCTTTCGCGATTTTTTTAGGCGTATGGCGTCACGTTTTGGGTTTCAGAGCGATTTTCCGAGCCCGGATTGATTTTACAGGGCCCTTGCTGAGTTTATCAGAGCTCCGGCGTGATTCTTTCGGGTCCAAGTGCGATTGTTGGGACCCAGCTGTGTTTATTTGAGATACCGAACGGGAATCTTTGGGTCCCAGTGCGATTTTGTGGGACCTGATGCCATTTTTCGTGGCTCCTGCGCGATTTTGGGGGTTCCGGATCGATTTTACGGGCCCCGGTGCGAATTTTGAAGTCGCTGCTGCATTCATTTGGGCCCAGTTGCGAATTGTTGGGGCTCCGACGGGAACTTTGTGAACCCGGCACTACTTTGGGTGGCGCTGGCACGATTCTTCTGGCCCAGATCCGAGTTTTCAGGACGATGCTGTGTTTATTTTGGACTACGGATGCGAATTTTGTGGGGCCGGACGGAAATTTGCTGGTCCACAACGTGGCTTTTGAGGGTCCGTGGTGAGTTTCCAGGCATTTACATGGGACCTCCGGTGCGAATGTTTGGGGCCAGCGGGAATTAGCGGGGAGCCAGCGCGATTCTGGGGCCTCCGGCGTACTTTCTCGAGGCCCCGGTGCAATATTTCAGAACCTCGGCGGGGTTCTTGGTGCCCACCATCTCTCAATGGCGGATGGGGAAATGTCCCCCCTTTTCCCTCTCCCTTGGATACGTCACTACTCCGAAGCGAACGAGGTCCCCAGGGAAGACAATGGGCTCCCTAAAGGGGAGAAAAAGAGAGAGAGGTCACCGAAACGGAAGAGGCGGCCTTCGGGGTCAGAAAGGAAACCCAATGACGGGATAGAAGATCCTCAACACGGAAGAGGAGGTCTCAAGACAGCAGAAGAGGCTTCTAATACTGTACAAGAGGCCCCAAGACAGAAGAGGAGTTTCCTAAGGCGATAAAGAGGCCGCTTAGACAGAATTCAGACCAAGACGACAGTCAAGATAGTCCAAGACGGGATTCCAGGCCACCAAGACGGGCCTGGAATCGCGGCTCCCAGGTGACATCGGAGGGGAAACTCAGGAGGGGAAACAGGTTCCCGATACGGGAAAGAAGGCCGCTTTGAAGCCCGAGAAGGCCCCCGGCGACATCCGCCCCCTCCCCCCCCCCCACACCCGGACTATTAGCGCAGTCCTTGCTTAAGATTGCCTACTCATCTGAACTATGCGGCCTTACGGAACAGAGTGTTTCCAGCCTCGATAATAGTGAAATGACATGAGAAAACTGTACCTTTAGGCGATTAACTAATATAATACGGCCAAGTGAAATAGTGTATTATGGGCGTCCCATTAAATAGTGTACTCATCTGAGTAGATGATTGAAACCAGGGCTGCAGATTTCTCACGAAGCCAAGTCCAAGTCCTTATCTTCAAGACATACTTTCAGATCGAATAGGGAAATTATAAATTAGCATTACCAGGGTACCAAACCAGAGGGCCAAGACCCCCCACCCACCCAAGATCTCGAGCCACGATTGGAACGATATGTGATGCCACGTCGCCCAGCTACTCAGCACGAATATCTGCACGTATGTCGCCCGACGCCACTGGCAGTCGGTCGACATACGTGAGTTCCACAGACGGTGATATGGTGACCGGTGGTGCCTCGGCAGTACTTGCTGTCCCTGTGCACGCTTTGGGAGCCATGCGGATCAGCACATGGAGCGATGTACGGGGAGCCAGGCAGATCAGCACATGGAGCCATGCACGGGGAGCCATGCGGATCAGCACATGGAGTCATGTACGGGGAGCCATGCGGATCAGCACATGGAGCCATGCACGGGGAGCCAGGCAGATCAGCACATGCCCTGGCTCGTCCAGCATGGCATACCCGCACTGCTGATATTTGATTACGACTCGGCAACACACCGATACGTCCGCAGCATAGCATACCCGCACTTGTAGCTGGCTGTTGGGGGGGGGGGGCGTGGCGGAAGGGTACCCCTACCCCAGCCAATTGGCTGTGTGTTTGAGTCGTCCGCCCGTCGCTACTCTTCGACCCCGTATGACCCAGCAGTGGACGCGTCGTAACACCAAGTAACCCCCAACAGAGCCGGCTGTTCATTTGACGCGGACGGCCGACCTAGTGCCGCGCTCCTGACTCCGATTACCTGATGTCCGCGCTGTTATCTCTCCGGGTACCAATCGTGCACAGCACCCTGCCCGACTCTCACGCGAACAATGGGTGTATTACGAGCTTCGGACTGGGTTAAACATAAAGTCGCTTGCAATACATAGATGTCGACGAATTACAGTGTTGTTTAATAGAGGGCAGTGCCAAGTGCCAGCGATGAATTGCCAATAGACGGCAAATTGGAGAGAACCCGGCTGGAAGTGCCAGCGAAGGACAGCAGAAGGTACGAAGTACAACATCAAGTAAGCTGGATGAAGATAATTGGTGACAGGGGCGCAGCCAGGATTTTCCTAATGGGGGCCAGAAAAATGCGATGAGAACAGAGACAGGTTTTGGGGAGCGAAGCACGCAGAATATTTATGGTTATGCGTGCGAAAAAAATATCAACATGCCTTGTTTAATCTAGTATATTTTTGGTTGTTAGGGGGGGGGGACGCCCCCTTTACTGCGCCTCTGATCGGTGGATAAAATAATTTTAGCGAATGAGGGCTTTGGATGAATCTGTAAAGATCAAAACATGCCTAATTTGCAATCAGATGACAATTACAAATGATACACTGCTCGTTATTAACATAATTTTCGCCTGGATTTATAAGTATTGTGAGAAGCGCGTCCGCAATCACCGAATATAATCAGTGACAGTACTAAAACTGATGACAGTAATCTGATGGAACATCTCATGTCGACTCATACATTCAACCGAGTCTTTTCTCTCCGCTTCTCTCACCAGCTTTTCGACAACCACATCAACTTTCGAATAGCATTTATTCCTCCCTTAGATATGTTGAAATGCTAGTCCTACCCGCCTCATGTGTCAAGGCTTGGGCAGTAGGAGGATAGGACCGGAGTCCCTCTCTATCGGGGCGGTGCGGGTACCGCCTTTACAACTATGGCGCACCGATGAGGTGAGACTATCAACAGCCGTCGAGCAGCCCATCAACTGGGCAGCGGCCGACGCGGCGTCAGTGTGCAGGCCTCAATTACGCAACGTCCGCTCCGCTGGTAACAGTACCAGGGTCACCGACCAATGCTGCGAGGTCACTGGGGCAGGTCACGACCTTGGCCGGCAGATGCCACCGGCAGCGCCGCTCGGCGACCTCCGATGACCCCACTTGACGTCGGTCGGCACGGCCTGCGCCATTATGCGGCCCGGCCTGGACAGAGAACCATCAAATAACGGCATGGCCTGGCCGGATGACCATAAAATAACGGCCCGGCCTGGCCAGAGCACCATCAAATAACGGCCCGGCCTGGCCAGAGCACCATCAAATAACGGCCCGGCCTGGCCAGAGCACCATCAAATAACGGCCCGGCCTGGCCAGAGCACCATCAAATAACGGCCCGGCCTGGCCAGAGCACCATCAAATAACAGCTTGGCCTGGCCAGGCGAGCGCGGAAGTGAAGAGGACGGCAGCAGTCGTCAACCGGCCTGAAGGGGGATGACAAACTCAGCCGTCGCAGCCGCAGCAAGCACGTCAACTGGAACGGGGCAGGCTTCAAGATGATTGGCTGAACTAACTCTTAGTCCGGTCTTTCCGGTCAGATCCTCACCCCGTCTGGGGCGGGGGGGGTCATTATATACCTCCTCTAAAATCAAAACCAAGCATCGTACGAAAACAAAAGAGGTATCATCGGAAAGCGTTCGACGAATAGGGGTAGAAACCACCAAAATAAATTGTATCGTCCAAAAGTGACGTCACTAGGGGCTTAGGAGGTCACGACTGACGTCATGTTTTTTGTTCTGGGAGTTCATTTTAGGGAAGATTTTGAAAACAAAACTTATTTTGAATCACAAAAGGAAGGCGAAATCAACCATGACCCCAAAATGTCTGCTGACCCAAACATTAAAATGCTTGTTTTATGAAAGTTGCAAAATTTTGCGTTTCGATTTTTTGAAGTTTTGTTTTCTAATTGTTAGAACACACCGAGAAACGTTGTTTTAAGTAAACGTATCCTCATAAAAGTGCCCTACTGTAGCCAGAATCTTCGATTTTAGCCCTTGGGCAAATATGGAAATCAAATAAAGCATGAGAAGCGTAAAGATTTGAAAATTCGTCTTGTGTGTTTTGTTGCGTCCCTAAAGTAAACGCTGAAAGTTGCATTCAAATATCTTTATCCGTTAAAGCGTAGCGATAGATTAAACTTTTTTTGGAGGGGACCTCACTTGAATTTGACTAACTCGGTGACCGTGGATGACGTGGCCTCAAAATCTTCACACAACATGCCAAATGAAGGTGGGAAAAGGCATGCCAAACTTCGGCGCGCTGTTGCTCGCCGTTTTTCTCACTATCCACGGAAAACCTTAGGACGGGGTGGAAAAAGACCCCGCGCCGAGACGGCGCGGGTTAGCATAATCCATAACGCTACAATCGGCTCGGGATGCTGTGACACCAGCAGCATGCTAAGCGAGTCATCAGAAACATCACCATTGCAGTAGCCCATGGTGATAACAAGCTCACGTGTGTATCGTGAAGCTTTGCTCTACACGTGTCGCAGCAGGCAACTAGTTTTGTGGTTGTACATTAGTTGTGGCCTCGAATTTAAGTCCTATGACTTACTTTATTGTCTGAACTCACGAAAATGCGTGTGCCGAGAAGTGCAGGCAATTTATCAGCTTACAATGACGCCATTAGAATGTCTTCACCTTTTCTGCTCTGCGCACGATATGCTTCAGCCAGGGCCAAGGTCAAGACCATGGTCCAGGTCATAGGTTTCAGGCGTAGAAGTGGCATCCAATGAAGCATTGAGTCATCAGTCATTGAGTCGTCATTGCTTCCCATCTGACTAATCTGCTGTCAGGGTTCGTGATGAGTTATTCCTGCGGCAGTGTTAATTTCAATGCAATACTTCATGTTAAAGCTGAGGTGCTGAGGTGACGCTTTACAATGTTTCACCTGATTCCACCGATCTCGACCATGGCTGGAAATCCCTGGTGGGGCCGAGCGGCCCGGCCCAGTGTCGGCCAATGGTGCGAAACACGATATAAAGCCTACACACGCATAGGCATCAAGTAGAGCATGGCACTCATTCATATTTTCAAATCCGGTCCCATGTGTATCAGTATGAACCAATCAAATTAGTATCCGTATCTAGACGTACCGTCCGATGAAGATATCCATTCGTCGTCCAATCCGTGTTAAAAAATGTTAAATATTTATACGCTGACTACAGTTATAAATGATGGGTAGACCATAAACATACGATATTTTAGTGAATAAGACCGAGAAAAAACTAACTCAACGATTGGTGTGAAATGTGGATAACAATTTTCATGAGCAACACCCATGTTTTTACCAAAGCATAGCTATTCATCAGATCACATGCGTAGACTGGGCAGTCCTCTAACCTATGCTAGCTCACAGTACATGAGCATGAACAAAGCATACACGAATCAGGACAGCTACCAAGGAATCAAAAAAAAATAACAGCAACAACATCAGCTTAAAAATGAAATGTTATAATACCAACCCTGTTCACATGCAAATGAGTGTTGCTATCTTGCACAATTTATACATTTACATATTAAAAACCTAGTTAGCTACCAGGATATATGCACAACACAAGCCTGTCATGCCAGACTTACAGCCATTTTATTCAAAGCATACATCAACCAAAAGTTAGTAGTTCGTTTCAGTTCAGTGTCATTGACATGCGTATGCCTTGCAGGGCCCATTTAGACACCTGACCAGGAAATGGCACACTCAATGAATACAATCATGGTTTGAGGCATGTATGAGGTATGTATGTACCTCACACCTGCACAACTTACAACTTTCCACCAATTAAGGTAATGAGCTTATTTTTCTTAACCATTACAAACACATGACTTTGTGCATGACGGCAAATGCTATGACAGTTGTTGTCCTGCACTCCTGCTGCCTTCAAACTCGCATTTAGTTCATGCTTTAGGCCGTATATACCCTGCATAAGCTCATGTTCCTATGGAGTTCCATGGCGTTATTCGCCGGTTGCAAAAATAATGCTTCATGTGTCTCTTAAGGTGTCGAATCTGACTATGCTGCGCTATTTTCATATATGGCAGGGTATTTTCTTTCTAATTCACTTTCAATAAGAATAAGCAGTAAATCATTAAAACACTCGGAGGGATATTGTTTTGCAACATTATTACTTGCACACCCGCTTCGGTGGTAGTGATTTCCACAGGCGCCCCACTGGAAAACGAAGGTGCCCTTTGAGATAGACAGGCGCCACTCTAGACTAGGAAGGCGTTCCTGTAAGCTAGAAGAATGCGCCTCTCTGGGCTAAACAGGTGCCTCCCTGGACAATGAAGGTACCACTTTTGACAGAGAAGGCATCCCCCTGGAAAAAGATCCCTGTCTCTGTCTCCGTTTCCGTTTCTGTCTCTGTCTCTGTCTCTGTCTCTGTCTCTGTCTCTGTCTCTGTCTCTGTCTCAGTCTCCGTCTCCGTCTCTGTCTCCGTCTCCGTCTCCGTCTCTGTCTCTGTCTCTGTCTCTGTCTCTGTCTCTGTCTCTGTCTCTGTCTCTGTCTCTGTCTCTGTCTCTGTCTCTGTCTCTGTCTCTGTCTCTGTCTCTGTCTCTGTCTCTGTCTCTGTCTCTGTCTCTGTCTCTGTCTCTGTCTCTGTCTCTGTCTCTGTCTCTGTCTCTGTCTCTGTATCTGTATCTGTATCTGTATCTGTATCTGTATCTGTCTCTGTCTCTGTCTCTGTCTCTGTCTCTGTCTCTGTCTCTGTCTCAGTCTCCGTCTCCGTCTCTGTCTCTGTCTCTGTCTCTGTCTCTGTCTCTGGCTCTGTCTCTGTGCCTGTTCTTGCATCTGTCTCTGTCTCTGTCTCTGTCTCTGTCTCTGTATCTGTCTCTGTCTCTGTCTCTGTCTCTGTCTCTGTCTCTGTCTCTGTCTCTGTCTCTGTCTCTGTCTCTGTCTCTGTCTCTGTCTCTGTCTCTGTCTCTGTCTCTGTCTCTGTCTCTGTGTCTGTGTCTGTGTCTGTGTCTGTCTCTGTCTCTGTCTCTGTCCCTGTCTCTGTCTCTGTTTCTGTCTCTGTCTCTGTCTCTGTCTCTGTCTCTGTCTCTGTCTCTGTCTCTATCTCTGTCTCTGTCTCTGTCTCTGTCTCTGTCTCTGTCTCTGTCTCTGTCTCTGTCTCTGTCTCTGTCTCTGTCTCTGTCTCTGTCTCTGTGCCTGTCCTTGTCTCTGTCTCTGTCTCTGTTCCTGTTCCTGTTCCTGTCTCTGTCTCTGTCTCTGTCTCTGTCTCTGTCTCTGTCTCTGTCTCTGTCTCTGTCTCTGTCTATATCTCTGTCTCTGTCTCCGTCTATGTCTCTGTCTCTGTCTCTGTCTCTGTCTCTGTCTCTGTCTCTGTCTCTGTCTCTGTCTCTGTCTCTGTCTCTGTCTCTGTCTCTGTCTCTGTCTCTGTCTCTGTCTCTGTCTCTGTCTCTGTCTCTGTCTCTGTCTCTGTCTCTGTCTCTGCCTCTGTCTCTGTCTCTCTCTCTGTCTCTGTCTCTGTCTCTGTCTCTGTCTCTGTCTCTGTCTCTGTCTCTGTCTCTGTATTTGTCTCTGTCTCTGTCTCTGTCTCGGTCTCTGTGTCTGTTTCCGTCTCCGTCTCCATCTCCGTCTCTATTGCCTTTACAAAATTACGCCCTACGAACGCAAGCATTTATTGTGTAGACATCGTTCCGAGGTTTGCTTTTGACAGAGTGCGCCTCCGTGACAGGGATCAGCCATTGTCTGTGAGCCGCGCAAGCAGTGGTCACAAGGCAGTCGGTACAACGCATACATAAAACATTGTGAACTAGAGGCATATTTCAAGCTTTGCCCATTAACGTAGCTTCTTTCAGATAATAAAATGAATGTTGCGTCGATCTTCAATCAACAGTTCAGTTAAGAACATAATCCTCTCGGGGTTCTGGTACATTGCCATCTGAAGAATTTTCTTTACTTCCAGAAATTTTATCATTTGCGCCCTATGGAACGTCCAGAAATTCGATGACCGGCTTTTGAAACCGACATACGTGTTCGGGATTATGCGTGCTTCTTGTATTCCAATGGTGGATTATCGTGGACAGGATTAACCCACAATGGCACTGCCGTCAGTGCCACAGCCAATGGGCGGAGGTAATGGGCCACGGGGGCACTGCCGTATACATTTCAGGACCTTTTACCACTATGCTGAAGGAGCTCTGCGGCGCCATTTCAGGGGCACCCCGGCCGTTATAGGGACATCTTGCGGTCTGCAAAAAGGCACCTAGGTTGAGGGCACTCAGACGGAAAGAAATAGACGCCCCGTGAAGAGTTTGCACCCCCATAGCCCGTCTTCTGGTGTCTGGCCCCCAAGAAGTGGGTGCCGCACAGACCACCAGCGACCACCAGCCGTCTCGCTGCCTGCCCGCCCGCTCTACCGGGCTGCTGGTTATCGAGACGGCTCATCCTGGCCCAGATAGCAGTTTCTCTCGGCCCCGCGCCGCAGACCACGTGACGCACACTCAGGCGCGCGCCAGCTGTCACGTGACGGCCAGCTGCAGGACCGCGGCTGCTGGCGGCGGCTGCCGGCGGCGGCTCGCCGGCGTCCCGGCCCTCCGCAAGTAGGCTAGTCATCAGCCGGCTATCCCTTGGGAGGCACGGCGCCGCTGACCTACACTGTGTCGGCGGCTCGTGATGTCGCCCCCCCCCCGGCTCGGCTGACACCGTTACCGAGCTGAAGATTGGCATGCGCTCGGCGTGTGTCGCCGGCCGCGGGGTCCCACCAGGGGCGCCACGTCACCTGTCCAGGCGTCGCCGGCCGCGGGGTCCCATCAGGGGCGCCACGTCACCTGTCCAGGCGTCGCCGGCCGCGGGGTCCCACCAGGGGCGCCACGTCACCTGTCCAGGCGTCACCGGCCGCGGGGTCCCATCAGGGGCGCCACGTCACCTGTCCAGGCGTCACCGGCCGCGGGGTCCCACCAGGGGCGCCACGTCACCTGTCCAGGCGTCACCGGCCGCGGGGTCCCATCAGGGGCGCCACGTCACCTGTCCAGGCGTCACCGGCCGCGGGGTCCCATCAGGGGCGCCACGTCACCTGTCCAGGCGTCACCGGCCGCGGGGTCCCACCAGGGGCGCCACGTCACCTGTCCAGGCGTCACCGGCCGCGGGTCCCATCCGGGGCGCCACGTCACCTGTCCAGGCGTCACCGGCCGCGGGGTCCCACCAGGGGCGCCACGTCACCTGTCCAGGCGTCACCGGCCGCGGGGTCCCATCAGGGGCGCCACGTCACCTGTCCAGGCGTCACCGGCCGCGGGGTCCCACCAGGGGCGCCACGTCTAGGCGTCACCGGCCGCGGGGTCCCACCAGGGGCGCCACGTCACCTGTCCAGGCGTCACCGGCCGCGGGGTCCCACCAGGGGCGCCACGTCACCTGTCCAGGCGTCACCGGCCGCGGGGTCCCATCAGGGGCGCCACGTCACCTGTCCAGGCGTCACCGGCCGCGGGGTCCCACCAGGGGCGCCACGTCTAGGCGTCACCGGCCGCGGGGTCCCACCAGGGGCGCCACGTCCAGGCGTCACCGGCCGCGGGGTCCCACCAGGGGCGCCACGTCTGGGCGTCACGCCATCCGCTGTGGGGCTCCACCAGGGGCGCCACGTCACCCGTCTAGGTGTCGCCGGCCGGCCGCCGCTGGTGCTCCCTCGGTCTGGTGCCGCCGCAGTTCCCACACCAGGCAGCCGACCGCAACGGACGCTGCCCAGCTCTGTTGGGCGGAACGCCAGGAAACCAAACAAAATTCGACCAGAAGCATATTGCTGGAACCGTAAAACATAGTGCTACGTTAGCTCTCTCTGCGCCGGCCGGCAAATACACCTTCGTCGGTCCGGGGCTCCTGCAAGCCCCATTTAACTTCCGATCTACGTAAGCTAGGATACAATACTGAACACCAGTAGAAAGCTTTGGTCATGGCGAGCCGGAATAATACTTTAAATTTGGGCTTTACCCGACAATGAGATCACCAGATGTCATATTAGGCTAATATACGAATCTAGACTTAACTCACTGGAAATATTAATTTAAATGTCTGAGCTGGGTTTTTTCGGCAATGTGTTTCAAGAACTAAAATATATAAATTCATTTATATTGATCATAGTAAAAAAAAGTGTCAATATAGGGTAAATAAGGTCAGGTCAGGTCAAAATCAGGCTCTGAATACAACTTCCGAACTATGCATGCTGGAGGCACAAGAAAATTGGCATTGGCAGGTCGATGTAAGCTAGAGCTATTACACCTTATTTCTACAGTTTCGACCATGATCAGGTCATTAAAGGCCATAATAGGTCAACCAAGTGAAAAAAACAGAAACCAAAACAGAAAAACTTTGCCTAGGGGAATGGCCAGAAAATCATGAATTATATGTTCCGGGTTATTTCAGCATAACAATTTAAGCAAAATGTGTGCATGCTTGATATAAGAAAATCCTAAGGTCAGATTATATGACACCGCATGATCAGGTCAAGGTAGGCTCAAGCTTCAACATCTCAGGTGCATCACTTTTGATGCGTAAAGATTTTGTTCCAAGAAAAACTGATATGATACTAAAGCATCTGCATAAACTGTCCAGTTTCTGGCCTCGTGACGTGGCCTTGGGTCAGGCTGAGACAGTTTATTAATGGATAAAACAATCAATTCAACCTTGGCCTAAGTGTACGCTACTTGGAAATTAATTCCATAGAAGTATCGAATCAGGTCAAATAAGGTCAGATCAAACGAGGTCAGGTCATCTCAGGTCATTGGTTGGCCATCCTATGTCATGTTATACGACTTAGACGGCGCTGAAACCAAATTCAGATATGACTTAACGAGGAACTGCAACATTCTGTGTAAGATGGCATGGTGTAGAATAGACACGATACTTGATCTGACCACATGACATTGACCACGAACACGTATTTTAACACAAAATGCTTATTGCATACACTATCATTTTCTGCGTTACAAATTACCATTAAATTCACCTTTCCTCCCTCAGTAGAGTTTAAAAGTGAAAAAAACCGAGCTGATCTCAGGTCAGCAAACTTAACTTAACTTTCTTAACTTTTACAGAATTAAATTACAGTTTTGAGACAGCAGGTTCTTCGTCTTGACGAAGAACAACATCTTCTCAGTTTGGCGCCTTTATGTTGTAGCTACTCTAAATGGCGGCACTTTGAAGACTTTGATTTGATTTCAGAACATTACTCATTTTGACCCATTCCAGGCCCAGGTCTACCTTTGATGAACTGGTCCTGAAATTTGCACGATATTTTCAAAACAGATGTGCACTTTCAATTGCCATATAATTCGAATACGGGAGATAGGCAACCCATCTAAAATACCTGAGCGACAATTGTGGTGTACATGCTACTATCATGCTTACCGCACCAACTTGTTTTCCTTCTACACCACTGCAGCTGGAAGGTCATCGACAACCATTCAGTTTCTCTTATACGGGAACACTGCGTAGGTATGCTGTCGTGTGCTAGTTGCTAGTTGAATAATTCCACGCTCTGTGGGAGGCTTCACCCATAAAAATAGAGCTTGCGGTGACTACTGGGGACTGCCGCTGACTTATAGGCCATTAACGCGTTAGTCACGTGGAGGCTCATGTGGACAAGTATTTCAATAGGATAACAAATAATCACCTATATGGAACGACTTTTCGGAAACTTCTTTTAGCGGCATCACGGTTCATCAATAGCTAAATTACAATTAATATTACAAGAAATGTTGGGAATATTTTTGTAAAGTTTTTTTTTCAATGATGTCAAAAATTTAATGCAGATGTTCTACACATTGGGAAGAAAATTGTCAAAAGTACATAGCAATTTACAGGATGGTGGTGGGTGAGATAAAATGTTTTATTGTCGCGGCATTCCACCGGATGGAGCATCACTTCTGACCGCAATTCGAATATTCAATCCTTTGGTAGTTCAGCTGAATGGTGCGAGAAAGCTCTCTCAACCACCCCCTCATTCACGCTCCAATCTCTCTTGCATGCGCGGTTGCCAATTTGCCTGCCGGTTTGTTCTCCATCAGGGAAGTAATGCTTATGCTGACAGCCTTGTAATATTTACGCCACGTCTACCTTCAGGGCAATGCAGATCGTCGCGTACCCGAAAAACATTGCAGCTACGAGGAAGCAACCTCTATGCCCCGAACACACGGCATACCACTGTGGCACCACTGTGACACCACTGTGCTACCACTGTAACACCACTGTGACACCACTGTGACACCACTGTGCCACCACTGTGACACCATTGTGACACCATTGTGACACAACTGGGACACCACTGTGACACAACTGCGACACCACTGTGACACCACTGTGACACCACTGTGACACCACTGTGATACCACTGTGACACCACTGTGACACCGCTGTGATACCACTGTGACACCACTGTGACACCATTGTGACACAACTGCGACACCACTGTGACACCACTGTGAAACCACTGTGACACCACTGTGACGCCACTGTGACACCACTGTGATACCACTGTGACACCACTGTGACACCGCTGTGACACCACTGTAACACCACTGTGACACCACTGTGACACCACTGCAACACCACTGTGACACCACTGTGTCACCACTGCAACACCACTGTGACGCCACTGTGACACCACTGTGCCACCACTGTGACACCACTGTGACACCACTGCAACACCACTGTGACACCACTGTGTCACCACTGCAACACCACTGTGACGCCACTGTGACGCCACTGTGATACCACTGTGACGCCACTGTGACGCCACTGTGACACCACTGTGGCACCACTGTGACGCCACTGTGACACCACTGTGACACCACTGTGACACCACTGTGACACCACTGCAACACCACTGTGACACCACTGTGTCACCACTGCAACACCACTGTGACGCCACTGTGACGCCACTGTGACACCACTGTGATACCACTGTGACACCACTGTGACACCACTGTGACACCACTGTGACACCACTGTGACACCACTGTGACACCACTGTGACACCACTGTGTCACCACTGCAACACCACTGTGACACCACTGCAACACCACTGTGACACCACTGTGACGCCACTGTGACACCACTGTGACGCCACTGTGACGCCACTGTGACACCACTGTGACACCACTGTGACACCACTGTGTCACCACTGCAACACCACTGTGACACCACTGCAACACCACTGTGACACCACTGTGACGCCACTGTGACACCACTGTGACGCCACTGTGACGCCACTGTGACACCACTGACACCACTGTGGCACCAATATGCCACCACTGTGACGCCACTGTGACACCACTGTGACACCACTGTGTCACCACTGCAACACCACTGTGACACCACTGTGACACCACTGTGACACCACTGTGACACCACTGTGACACCACTGTGACACCACTGTGCCACCACTGTGACACCACTGTGATACCACTGTGACACCACTGTGACACCACTGTGACACCACTGTGACACCACTGTGACACCACTGTGGCACCACTGTGACACCACTATGCCACCACTGTGACACCACTGTGACACCACCGTGACACCACTGACACCACTGTGGCACCACTGTGACACCACTGTGACACCACTGTGACGCCACGGTGACACCACTGTGACACCGTTGCCGGACGTTTGGCGGGCCGGCGACGACAGGCTGCACGCACCCGCACCAGGATTGCTGCCGATTGGAAAGCAGACGGCGGTCACTGGTGCGACATCATTTCCGACTCGTCATCTGTTGCCGTGTGGCGCGACGGTAGCGACAGCCGGCCACGGCGGCTGGGTCTGGGTCCGCTACTGCCCCGGCGAGCCTCCTAAGACGGGGACCGTCGTCACGCCACGGCACGGCACGGCACACACGCGTGCGTCCAAGGCTGAGGACGGGCGTCGGCCGGCCGGGGCGAGATCTCGTCAGCGGAGAGGAGGACCACTCGACCAACGCACGCCGAAATGATGTCCTCTGGTGACGCATTCCACTCTTGTCCTGCTCGCTCAATCGCTGCTCAGTGGTGCGACGACTTGTTGTAGCGAAGAAGGTCGACGTCCCGGAGAGACATGTTCAGCTCGCCTGTCGAACGTGTGCGCTGCCGGGCGGTGGAAGTTGGCGGGAAGGTATGACGTGTTGGTGCGGGTCTCGGCACCGCATAGCTGTACACCTGTCACAGTTATTCGTCGTCCGCCGACCGAAGGCTCTCAACCGATCTGGAAAGAGGGGCGGACACATTCCCGGTGTCGGCCCGGACGCCAGACCTCACCTGGCCGACCCGGTGACCGATTTTCCGGCGAGATGCTCCTGCGGTGCCGGCAGACTGGTGGACGCTCCCGGTGATCTCACGTGGGCGGCGGCGGTGTCGCTGGCGCGCCGCTGACTCACCGCCGTGGGGCTCCGACCAGGACAGGGTCGGTGTCCTGGTCCGGCACCCACACGACTGTAGGTCAGTGTCCTGACCCGGGACCCGACCGTAGGTCAGTGCCCTGACCCGGGACCTGACCGTAGGTCAGTGTCCTGATACGGGACCCGACCATAAGTCAGTGTCCTGATCCGGGACCCGACCGTATGTCAGTGTCCTGACCCGGGACCCGACCGTATGTCAGTGTCCTGACCCGGGACCCGACCGTAGGTCAGTGTCCTGATCCGGGACCCGACCGTTGTTCAGTGTCCTGACCCGGGGACCCGACCGTAGGTCAGTGTCCTGATCCGGGACCCGACCGTTGTTCAGTGTCCTGACCCGGGGACCCGACCGTAGGTCAGTGTCCTGATCCGGGACCCGACCGTTGTTCAGTGTCCTGACCCGGGGACCCGACCGTAGGTCAGTGTCCTGATCCGGGACCCGACCGTTGTTCAGTGTCCTGACCCGGGGACCCGACCGTAGGTCAGTGTCCTGATCCGGGACCCGACCGTTGTTCAGTGTCCTGACCCGAGACCTGACCGTAGGTCATTGCCCTGACCCGGGACCCGACCATAGGTCATTACCCTGACCCGGGACCCGACCGTAGGTCAGTGTCCTGACCCGGGACCCGACCGTTGGTCAGTGTTCTGACCCGGGGACCCGACCGTAGGTCAGTGTCCTGGCCCGGGGACCCGACCGTAGGTGAGTGTCTTGACAGTGGACCCCGACCGCAGATGAGTGTCTTGATCCGAGGCTCCGACCGAAGGTGAGTGCTCTGGCCCGGGACCTGTGTCCTGGTGTCCACTCACCTGGTAGATGAGTGCCCTGGTCCGGGACCCTGATAGGTGAATGCCCTGACCCAAGACACTGGTAGTTGTGTGCCCTGGTCCGGGACCCTGGTAGATGAGTGCCCTGGCTCGAGACCCTGATAGGTGAGTGCCCTGGTCCGGAACCCTGGTAGGTAAATGCCCTGACCCAGAACCCTGGTAGATGAGTGTCCGGGATCCTGGTAGGTGAGTGCCTTGGCCGGGGCGCCGGCTGCGATGCAGCGGCCGGCTGGCGGATGGATGCCGGCGGCGGCGCGGTGTACTGGAGGCGCTGCTGTCGGATGGATGTGGCGGTGGCGCGGTGTACTGGAGGCGCTGCTGGCGGATGGATGTGGCGGTGGCGCGGTGTACTGGAGGCGCTGCTGTCGGATGGATGTGGCGGTGGCGCGGTGTACTGGAGGCGCTGCTGGCGGATGGATGTGGCGGTGGCGCGGTGTACTGGAGGCGCTGCTGTCGGATGGATGTGGCGGTGGCGCGGTGTACTGGAGGCGCTGCTGTCGGATGGATGTGGCGGTGGCGCGGTGTACTGGAGGCGCTGCTGGCGGATGGATGTGGCGGTGGCGCGGTGTACTGGAGGCGCTGCTGGCGGACGGATGTGGCGGTGGCGCGGTGTACTGGAGGCGCTGCTGGCGGACGGATGTGGCGGTGGCGCGGTGTACTGGAGGCGCTGCGTCGGATGGATGTGGCGGTGGCGCGGTGTACTGGAGGCGCTGCTGGCGGACGGATGTGGCGGTGGCGCGGTGTACTGGAGGCGCTGCTGTCGGATGGATGTGGCGGTGGCGCGGTGTACTGGAGGCGCTGCTGGCGGACGGATGTGGCGGTGGCGCGGTGTACTGGAGGCGCTGCTGGCGGATGGATGTGGCGGTGGCGCGGTGTACTGGAGGCGCTGCTGGCGGACGGATGTGGCGGTGGCGCGGTGTACTGGAGGCGCACCGGACGGCCACCGGCCGCGGTCGACACCGTTAGCGGTCGTCTCTGTCGGCCGCCGGTCGTCTCTGTCGGCCGCCCGGCTATATGGGTCAGTCGTCGCCACACGCCCTGGAAGCGGCCGGCGCAGTTGGCATACACGGCCGAGAAACGCGGCCCGTTGTCGGCGCGCCCCATCTCGAATTCCTCCGATACACTTATGGCGCGGCGGCGCGGCGTCCGCGGCGTCCGGCGCGCGGTCCGCGGACGCGGACGCGGACGTGGACGTGGACGCGATCGACCTTGGCCGAACGCACGGACACGCTGACACCGGACCAGCTCATGGTGTGCGCGCGCTGTTGGCAAGGCCGCGCCTCATTCACGATCACGTACACGTGTTGGTTTTTCTTCATGATGCGCGAGCCACAAAAAGTTGATCTGGGTGCACTGGCGCTCTCGGCTCCCGGGCCCGGAGGAGAAGTGGGTCCTCGCTGTTTGTTCGTCACTCCACGAGGGGCGTGTGGTCACTTAGGCGACTACGGCACGACAAAATAATATAGGCACACAAGCACACACATCTACACATGAGCATACACATACACAGGCAGACACCCCTCCCACACATACCCCTCACACATGCACACACACACACACATGCACACACAAGCAATCGCGATAAATCGTCACCTCTAAAGCACCCGCTACATGATCTTTGCAGTCGTTGCGCCCCTAAACTACTCTAAACCATACCACCCTACACATCCACCATATCACCTCCCAAGCCCCTCTTTTCTCCGATTAAACCTCTTTAGGTTTGACTCTATTTCCAATATGCCGTTCCATCTGTTTTCAGTTGCTGTCTATGACAGTCATCTTCCAATTATTTGTCCAATTATCTTCCAACTCGTCAATATTCTTGATCTTCAATATTCTTCCAACTCTTTCTGGCCCAACTATGCAGAAATCTTCCATATCGTGGTCGGCTCCGTTAAAATGTTAAGCTACAGCAAGCTGTACTCTCCCTCACCGTATCGACAAGTGATTTCGGACTCTGGCATATACATAAATAACGTTTCTCAGAGTACAGCTGTGCGAAACATTATATGGCACTACCTTGTTTCTCAGAAACAACAAACGTCACCGCACATTTTCCAGAACACACCCAACGAGACAAAAGCAGATTTTCAGTCTATGGTAGGTTTTCCTACTTTCTTCCCGCACACTGAAATTTCTCCACACATGGCGAGGTACTCGCAATATTTATTTCCAGTGTTGTGGCCACGGCTAATTTTGTGGGTGCTTTTGATTCACAAGCACCACTCTTCTCGTTTTCCCATGTACCAATTTATCACTTATGATTGTTGCTAGGCTAGCTTGCTCTTCTCTGGGCTAGCTTAGGCTCTAGGCCCGAGAACAGCTTTCGTATAGGTTCTCCGATGACTGTAAGATGTGGCGCTTGTTCCTCAGCACCCGTCTAACGTGGTGAAGGTGTCTGGAGTAAACACAGACTATGGGCACTCTCCTAACTGTGGATTTACATTGAGCTCTTTTGACCAGCGACGGATCTGTCCATTTTGCGGGCCTTGCGTAAAATTTGTCTTTCGATTAATTCTAGCGGGTACTCGCTTTGTGATAGACGTTCTTTGGTCATGTTTTCCTTTGGGCGTACGAGTTGTGAGCGCTGCATATACGCTTGGCGCGGATTACTAGCCCAAATGGGGTGGCGTCCTTCACTGATTTTGGGTGGTCTTGATCATACCACCCGCATGTCTTCTATCGTTGGATCTTGACATCTCTGCTACAATTTTGCTGTTGTGCAAGCCAATGCGGACGTCCAGAAAGTAAATACTCTTGCCATAGTAGCTCAAATCGATTTACATTTTCGGGTGAGTGCTGCTGGCTAGTTTATGGACACTTTTCAACTGATATAAATATCCGCCAAAGGCACCAAATATGTTGTCAATGAATCAATAAAAGTAACTGGCTTGACATGTGTAAAAGGTAGTAAAGTGGCTGCCCAGCTGCAGACTCGATCCCATGGCGGTGTCGGCAGTAAAAGGTAGTAAAGTGTAAAGTGTACATGTGTAAAAGGTAGTAAAGTGGCTGCCCAGCTCCAGACTCGATCCCATGGCGGTCGGCAGTAAAAGGTAGTAAAGTGTAAAGTTTACATGTGTAAAAGGTAGTAAAGTGGCTGCCCAGCTCCAGACTCGATCCCATGGCGGTGTCGGCAGCCTGTACTGTATCGCTGGAAATAGTGGCTTTCAAGAGCCGGCTGTATCATATCAATGAGGTCTTCTTTTGAAATGTACCGGAGTTTTCTGCTGTCTGGGGCAATCCGGCAAGCATGAAGTCCCTCTTGCTCAGACATGCTCAGACGCAGGCTTTTTAAAACAACCATGCAGAACATTTGGATATTCTGTTCTGCTGACTTGTCTGCAAGAAGTTTGTCTGTTTGTAATTTTGCAACAAAGTCAGTTATGTCGCGAACATCAGTTGGGTGGGCTGCCGCATGCCTTTTTATGATGCTTCCGGCCGCTGATGACGTGCAATAACCGTGACGATTTGCTGCGATGTCATTTGTAATCTTCCTACTGTGATGACTTCATTTCTCGTTTAAACGCTGCACTTTCCATTATATTTATATTACCACGCGCGATGGCATGTGACAGTTTCATCATGGATTACCTACCAGATGCAATGTTTCCCGGTTCTGCATAATCGGAAGTGTCCTAGACAGTTTCGATTCCAACCCGATATCGAACTTGGCATGACTTGCTTTATTATCGAGTGTGCTTTGTTATCGAGTGTGGCGAACAGAAGTCAGAACGCGAATGCACTGACGAACATACGATGTCGTGCTGAAGCCGTCTGAATATTTAATATCAAGATATGCAATGCATGTATATATATGCATACATACGCATATATTCATATTACATATGAAGACAGGTTCAACACTCGCATCTGAAGTTGTCAAGAATCGTGGATTTTTAATGAACTTCTGAATTTTTCATCACGCTGGAAGAGCATGGACTAGTTTGTACTTTCTGGCATGATCCCAGATTTTCCTGTCATTCTGGAACTACAGGTACCATTTTCATCGATATCCATTACGCATCGGTGGTGTTAGTATTCCTCAGGTTGCTGCGCCCGAATTCTGCGATGGTGGCGTCATCTATTGGCAAACCTACAAACTTCGTACTGAAGCTCAGTTCAGCATCCAATTTTTTTCTCCCATTCACAAACTTCCCTTGTCAAAGGCCGATGGGAGTAATTTTCAACCTACAATTCAGTTTTAAAGCCATGTTGGCTTTCATTCCTCCTCTTACGATTCACCCCACCACAAATTGAACTTCGACTGGTGCTGGCCATCGCTACTACACCGCTGGAAACACCTGAAGAATCCGATCCTGAAATTGTTGTTGCTGTTGTTTCCGGTGCTTCTTTATGTTCTTCCTGCTCGTCTTGCCATTTTGTTTTGCATCATTGTCATTGCCACTGCCACTGGAGTCGCCACCACCGCCACCTTTATTGTTGTTGTTATTACAACTGCCTCTAGAGTGGCCACCGTCACCACCTCCACGATTGGTGCTTATGCAGAGGGATGCTTGCATTGGCAGGCAATTGGAGCGTGCGAAGCTTTTGGCGCTGAGTAGCATATTGATTTATAATTTAAGACGGGAAAGGACAGAGCACCCTGGGACTGCTACAGAAGCCAGCAACAACACACAAAAGTACAACAAATAAACGGTGAGCTCCTGTTCGAATGCCATGAAGACACAGCATACAGAGGGCTAACTAGATACATTTAATAATCAATATGCAGGTGTATTTGCCCTAGAATAATGATGTAACTCGCATGACCACAAAGGACATGCCGTATGATAACGTACGCTTGTATTTCGCAATAATAGCATGCAATATGTAGGTGCATTTCCCTAGAAGACTGATGCAACTTGCGTAACCACAAAGGACATATTGTGTAATAACTTACGCTTGTATTTCGCAATAATAGCACACATATCGTAAATTATACGGCTAAACACCGGCACTCTCACTTTCTTTCGCACTCACGAAGCTGCAGTCGCCTTGCCAGTTGTCTGAGTAGCGATGTCGGTGTGCCTCCTCAACCTGCAGGATAGACTGACGCTGTTCCTCATCCTTGACCAGTGCGAGGCTATAGGCCTGTACAAGAGCAATGCTAGGTTCAGCGAAGCCGTCAACGTGTCACCACGCCAATGGTGTTGGCACGCCCAGCGAATTCATCGACATGTTTGGTGGGATCGCTCCTGGTGCAGTGTTTGCTCACTCCAAGTCCAGACGCAATATGGAGCGGGCCCAGCCTCCCTCGGCCGAGCCATGCGACTGAGACGCGGCGCTGCGGGTCGCCATCTGCCACATGCCAGGAGCCGCGAGACGAGCGGACCGCTCCCTGACCAGCGCCGCGCCGCAAATGTCTCTGGCCGCGCTCAGACTAACTGTTCTGGCGCGCCGGAGTGCCTCGGCGGCTTTCCGGCCGCTATAGCGGTATATGCGTTTTAATTTCATTGACGCCGCACGCTCGGCGCTGACGTCCAGGTGGAGCGTCGACGTGCCTACCGGGGATGGGGCTGTCGGACAACACCAGCACCGGCCCACCAGATGACCTGATGTGACGGTATGGTATGGTTTGACCTGGTGTGGACGGTATGGCGGCGTGACGAGAATCAGGTCACGCGTGCCAGTGTCGATGGTCAGATGCCGACTGCTCGTCCAGGTCACTCACCCGACCCCATCCCCCGCCTGAGACGCTTCAGCAGTCACCCACCTGGCCCCATCGCCCGCCTGAAACGTCTGAGACTCCTGGGAGCCTGGACGTAGTGCTGGCTCACGACGCTGTGAGCTGTGCTGTGGGCTGTGCTGTGAGCTGTGCTGTGGGCTGTGTTGTGGGCTCATTGGGCCGGAGAGCCGGCGCTCAGCCGAACATGGCGGCCTCAGCGACGCAGCAGTTATTGTTCTCGCACTGTGAGTGCCGAGTGTGGAGGGCGCTGTCGGCGGCGTCGGGTGGCAGCTACACGACTCTGTCACCCCAGGCGGCGAGGCGAGCGTGGGCCCCGGGCGGCAGCTACACGACTCTGTCACCCCAGGCGGCAGCTACACGTGGGCCCCGGGCGGCAGCTACACGACTCTGTCACCCCAGGCGGCGAGGCGAGCGTGGGCCCCTGGCGGCAGCCCTGGGCCCCGGGCGGCAGCTACACGACTCTGTCACCCCAGGCGGCAGCTACACGTGGGCCCCGGGCGGCAGCTACACGACTCTGTCACCCCAGGCGGCGAGGCGAGCGTGGGCCCCGGGCGGCAGCTACACGACTCTGTCACCCCAGGCGGCAGTACCCTGGCGAGCGACTGTCACCCCAGGCGGCAGCTCCGGGCCCCTGGCGGCAGCTACACGACTCTCACCCCAGGCGCCCAGGCGGCGAGGACGTACCCCAGGCGGCAGTCTACCTGGGCCCCTGGCGGCAGCTACACGACTCTGTCACCCCAGGCGGCGAGGCGAGCGTGGGCTCCTGGGCGGCAGCTACACGACTCTATCGCCCCAGGCGGCAGCTAGGCGAGCGTGGGCTCCTGGGCGGGGCGGCAGCTACACGACTCTATCGCCCCAGGCGGCAGCTACACGACTGTCACCCCAGGCGGCGAGGCGAGCGTGGGCCCGGGACGGCAGCTACACGACTCTGTCACCCCAGGCGGCAGCTACACGTGGGCCCCTGGCGGCCCGTGCAGCCGTCGACCCCATTCCGGCGACCCATTTCCACACCGGCCTTCCTGCGTCCTTGCTGCGCGGGTCCCGCTGACCTGCAATGGCCCGGCCTGCGTCGCTGACCCAGTGACCTTCGGGTGAGGGAAGTCGTGCAGTGGAGGTCGTTGATCTCTGGAAACACAGATCTGAGCGCGTCCAGATGGTCGCATTCCTCTCCCACACGGCATGCCTCCGCGCAGTTCTCCCATCTTCCTTGAGTGACACTAGTATTGCATGTCATTAATGCGTTCGTGCGATTTGCACGGTCAAAGTCGACACGCTGGCATTGTGCGGCGGTGCCGCTGTTTTGTGACAAGACGACCGGTTGTGCTGCATGTGCAGAGAACTAGTCAAACCTGTCACCGCCATTGGAAGGTCGCCTCGTGGCATGCTGACCCTGGCAACGCCGAGGCGGGAGGCCACTTTCCACCAGCCTATCTGTAAAAAGTGACATTCGAACAGGGTGACATTCCTTTCATTGCAAGAAGCCAGGCAACCGAGATACTCATCCTGGACGTTCCAAATCCGTAGCCAAATAGGTAGCTAGCCAGCGGCTACAGCTTGCGTGGTTAGTTGTGAAAATTGGACTGGCATAGGCTCGTACAGAACAAGCCGCCCTGCATGTAATTGTAAGTTACAGTTCTTGTTGTCGCGTTTACTTCCATCCCTTTCATTTGCATCTCTTTCATTTGCATCCCTTTCATTTGCATCCCTTTTATTTTATTCACTTTTTCCTTTTCAAATTTGGTTATTCATTCCATTTCCCTTTTCTCCTATTGGCTTTTATCCTTTGACTTGTATTCTTTTACTTTATGTTCTTTTTTACTTTTCCCATCTGCTTTATATCCTTTTAGGTTTTTATAATTTTCGCTTGTATCCTTTTAACTTTAATTTCTTCAGCTTCATTTCCTTGTCCGTTTTCTCATTTGACTCTTTTCCTTGTGACGTTTTGTCTTTTTGACTTTCATCTCTGAGAACTTTGATGATGTTGACGCTTGTCCTCTGATCTTTTGTCTCTTTGACTTTTTCCATTGAACTTATTTCTATTTTACGTTTTGCATTTGCTGTTTTGCCATTTCCCTTTGTCCTTTGACTTTGGTCTTTTGACTTCTAATAATAGAATCACATCGAAACGAGCTCCATGAGCCATAGCTAGAAGCCCTGCGTCAGGCTTGATTCCCTCTGAATTATCAAGCCAGACACGGTGCCTCGGAAGCCCTGCGTCAGGCTTGATTCCCTCTGAATTATCAAGCCAGACACGGTGCCTCGGAAGCCCTGCGTCAGGCTTGATTCCCTCTGAATTATCAAGCCAGACACGGTGTCTCGGCAGCGTGACACGACGCTGCTACAAATAGCATCCCGATGTAGTAGCCATCTGTGCTGAAGCATAGTCGTCTTCGGAACCTTGGAAATAGTTTGTAGTCTAAAATACACACACGTAGCAAACTAGCTATGTTGAGATAGCTGGCCTGTAATTTCCCACGAACTTTCCATTGTATATTTCGAAAATCGGTTCCACAAGTCCCGTACGCCCATTTTCGAGTACATCGGACACTCAAAAGACCGCCTGAAAATGACACCTAGAGAAGGTGATATAGCTTGAGCACACGGAACTAAAAACCTAACACATATTTCATCACGTCCGGCTGCTTTATTCGCGTTCATTTTCTGCAACTGGTTTTCTACATCTTCTGTCGTTATTGTACTATCTTCCATCTTATTGCCTGCCATAGCACAACCTTCAGTGCTGCCACATGTACTGAGTTTTCTTTAGTAAACAATATGAAAAATTGCTTGCTTACGGATTCCACATCCTCAGCCAAGATTTCGCCATCAAACTCCAGTGGCCCCATACTACATATTTGATATTTTACATTCGCAGAACCTCTTGGGATTTTCCGCCGAGAGGTCAGGAGCTGATTTCATTTCAGCCAGTCTTTTGGATGCCCTAGCACGCCTAACGTTTTTCCTCGCTACTCTATATGCTCGTATGCCAGCCTCATAGTGTATTTTTCGCTAATTTCCCGCTTCTTTGACACCAGCGGTTGCTTTACTTCCAAGGTCAGCCACAAAGTAGATCTAACCTTGTTCATTCTGAGTTGTCTGCTGATAATGAATCTATCCTCACCTTGAAACAGTTTTCGTTTTAGGAATTCCAACATTTTACATGCATCTAATCGTCGAAATATTTTTTCCCACTAAATTTCCCCCAGGAAGATCGTGAGCTGATCATAATTCCCCTGATAAAAACTTGGAATCAGCGTCCTTTTGTTTCCGACTCTTCCAGCATACAAGGAAAACTGTTTCCTTTTATGAGCACTATTTGCTGAGGCTCCTCCTATTTTGCATTCTGTGCAAAGCTTTCCAATTTGTACCACCAAAGTTTTCCCATATGTAAGAAGCAAAATTTCCTCATGTATAAGTACCAAGGTTTTCCCATTTGTAGTAGCAAGGTTTTCCCATTTGTATGTACCAAGGTTTTCGCATGTAATGCCAAGGTTTTCCCATTTGTGAGGATCAAGGTTTTCCCATTTGTGAGTACCAATGTTTTCCCATTTGTAGCAGTAAAGTTTCCCCATGTGTAAGTACCAATGTTTTCCAATTTGTAGAAGCAAGGTTTTCCCGTTTGTATGTACCAAGGTTTTCGCATGTAAGTACCAAGGTTTTCCCGTTGGTAAGTACTAGATGCCAGCGACTAAGTCCCTGTGACCAGAAAATCTAGTCAGGAGTCCGCTCTTCGACTTGTGGCTGATGATTAGGGAACTGTGATCACCATTAGTATATTCAGGTTTTTGCTTGTTTGTGATGCACTGTCCAGGTTCAAGCGTGAATCGCGAAGTACTGTTCGTTTCGATCGTGCCAGGCAAACATTGCTCCATCTTGATATGATTGTGTATGAGAAGGCTCTTGGAACGGACCCCCCACCCCCCTCAAACATTGCTCCATCTTGATATGATTGTGTATGAGAAGGCTCTTGGAACGGACCCCCACAAACATTGCTCCATCTTGATATGATTGTGTATGAGAAGGCTCTTGGAACGGACACCCCCCCCCCTCGAAAGCTGAACCAGCTTCGCCTTTTTTTCTGTCAAGGCTTCAGAGATGGTACCTGGTATGCACCATTACCCTGTGTAAGCTGGGTTAGGTGCACCTTGCTCTTATCCTTAAGATAGGTAATTGTCACAGTAAATTTTTTTTCTTAGACAGTGGCAAACATTTGCATTCATTTAAGTCCGGTTTTAGTTTTGTTTTCCTGATATCGAGATGTTTTTTTGTTTCCTCCTGGTTCAGACTCAGGGACTCGATCGCCACCGGGGCCAGTACTGTTTTCAGACAGTACTGTCCACCACCAGTGGCTCGGCTAGGCTACAATACACGATTGTGAGAGGATCAATGTGTTTATTGGAGTGTCGGACACATCGTCTTCAGCATCTGACCTCTGGAAAGACACGCACTTAAGGCAGCTGGGGCGAGGTAGCCGAAGAATATGCACCATACATGCATCATACGGCGAGCATTATGCATTCAGCTTCAACACTGCGTTAGATGTAGCTATTGACTATAAATAGAAACAGGAACATATTGCATATCACCAAATCAATATGATCACAACGCGTGCTGAAGAGCGGTGCGACCAGCCTGTCGCTAGTGGGGACATGCAGAATTACCACATGCATGATAGCTTTCCAGATTGACAGGTCATGTGAAACAACACAATATATTCAGCACAATGCGAGCTCTTCCTTGCTTCATCACTTCTGAAAGAAAGTAAACCAATCACATTCCTGGATGTGACAAGTACTGCCCCACTTCCTTCAACGCAACTTCCACTTTGTCACACTGTTAACACCCTATTTGTTCTCAACTTTCAGTGGCATTAGATAATTTTCCGGATGGGCAGGTTCTTTCATGACTAAATCATGCACTGTCTTTTTAATTCCATCGTTCTCCATATCATCCTGTGTGTATCAGTTCTTGCACCGGCAGAAGTTAAACTGTGGGAAAACATGCATCGCCAGAGAGATCGCCTCACTTCTTCATAATAGGTGGGTTTTCAGAACAACGTGAGAAAGTCGTTAGCCGAGATACACCGAAACTCGTGTCAGCGAGTTGGTGCGTGAGTATACCTCCGCTTGACTCCTGACTCCGCGTGATACGTGTGTACTTGCTTAATTAGGACAAGCTTTGGTGGACTTCAGACAAATACGCGTCTATATGAGCGGGAGAGAGAGAGAGAGAGAGAGAGAGAGAGAGAGAGAGAGAGAGAGAGAGAGAGAGAGAGAGAGAGAGAGAGAGAGAGAGAGAGAGAGAGAGAGGGAGAGAGAGAGAGAGAGACTTTCCTCCGCGGTGTCTGCTGTTCTGTTTGAGACGTTGGTGGGCCAGTCTCAACAACATTCGAACGTGAAGAATTTGTTTACGGAAGCGAGTGAGGAGCAACCCCATAGGAACTAGGTGGTCGGCGAGGCGACGCTGTAGTGGGCGTGGCATGGAAGGTGGATGAACCGCCGAACGGACCGCTGAGAACAGTGGTCAAAAGCGGCGGCTGATGGAAGTCGCGGTAGAAGGATGCGCATCGAACAATGGTGATAGTGATGGTGTGTCGGCAGACGGCGAGGCCGGGTGGGTGGGGGGACGGTCATCAGACGAGTAAGGCGAGACGGTGGTGGGGACGGTCATCAGACGGTGGTGGGACGGTGGTGGGCAGCTGGGTGGGGGCACCGCAGAGTCATGGGACGATGGTGGGGAGTTGGGTGGGAGGGTGGTCATCACAGAGTGATGGGACGGCGGGGGCAGCTGGGTGGAATTTTCGTGTTCCGGCGGTGGTAAGCCGGGTGGGAAGGCCATGCTCCGGTGGTGGTAAGCCGGGTGGTAAGGCTATGTTCCGGCGGTAGTAATCCGGGTGGTAAGGTGATGCTTCGGCGGTGGTAAGCCGGGTGGTAAGGCGGTGGTAAGCCGGGTGGTAAGGCGGTGGTAAGGCGGTGGTAAGCCGGGTGGTAAGCCGGGTGAGAAGTGTGTGGGAGGCGCGTGCCGCCGCCGCCTGGCGTTAGCGGTCTGCTGTCCGAGTAATGGCCGGCAGCCGTGCTCCACCGGCAGGCCACCCGCACATGGAGCTGGCGTAACGGACCTACTTGTCTCGTCTTGTCTGGGCGACGTCCTGGTCCGTTGGCATGGATACCGAGGCAAGCATGGCCACCGAGTGCCGATTGGGTCTGTGTCGAGCGACCGGCGAACCGGCGAACCGGCGAACCGGCGAACCGGCGCCGTCTCGGTGCCATCGTGTGCTACTGGCATCGGTGGTGTCACTGATGCCACTGGTACCAGTGGTACCAGTGGTACCACTAGAACCATTGGTATAATTGGCATTACTGGTGTCACTGGCATCAGTGGAATAATTGGAATCACTTGAATCATTGACATCACGGGAATCATTGACATCGCTGGAATCATTTGCATCACTGGAATCATTGGGATCGCTGACATCACTGGTATCACTGACATCAGTGGTGCAACTGGCATCATTGGTGTCACTAGCATCACTGGCATGACTGGTGTTACTGGCATCAGTGGAATAATTGGCATCACTAGAATCATTGGCATCACTGGAATCATTGTCAACAATGGAATCATTGGCATCACTGGAATCATTGGGATCACTGGCATCACTGGTGTCACTGGCATCGGTGGTGTCATTGGCATCACTGGAATCATTGACATCGCTGGAATAATTGGCATCGCTGGCATCAGTGGTGTCACTATCATCACTGGTGTCACTGGCATCACTGGTGTCACGGGCATCACTGGAATCGTTGGGATCACCAGCATCAGTGGTGTCACCGGTATCACTGGGCTCATTGGTATCACAAGCATCGCTGGTATCAGTGCATCTCGACACTGAAATGTGCAGATGGAGCCAGCTTGGAGCGGAACAGGAAGGAGACCAACGTGGGGAGGGGGGTATGCAGTGGATAAATAGGATGCAGCCGCTGCATCAGCGACTGCCCAACAGACAGCCACCAACGGGTGTGTCCGTCACAACAGACAGCCACCAACAGGTGTGTCCGTCACAACAGACAGCCACCAACAGGTGTGTCCGTCACAACAGACAGCCACCAACAGGTGTGTCGGTCACAACAGACAGCCACCAACAGGTGTGTCCGTCACAACAGACAGCCACCAACAGGTGTGTCCGTCACAACAGACAGCCACCAACGGGTGTGTCCGTCACAACAGACAGCCACCAACAGGTGTGTCGGTCACAACAGACAGCCACCAACAGGTGTGTCCGTCACAACAGACAGCCACCAACAGGTGTGTCCGTCACAACAGACAGCCACCAACAGGTGTGTCAGTCACAACAGACAGCCACCAACAGGTGTGTCGGTCACAACAGACAGCCACCAACAGGTGTGTCAGTCACAACAGACAGCCACCAACAGGTGTGTCCGTCACAACAGACAGCCACCAACAGGTGTGTCCGTCACAACAGACAGCCACCAACAGGTGTGTCCGTCACAACAGACAGCCACCAACAGGTGTGTCTGTCACAACAGACAGCCACCAACAGGTGTGTCCGTCACAACAGACAGCCACCAACAGGTGTGTCCGTCACAACAGACAGCCACCAACAGGTGTGTCAGTCACAACAGACAGCCACCAACAGGTGTGTCCGTCACAACAGACAGCCACCAACAGGTGTGTCCGTCACAACAGACAGCCACCAACAGGTGTGTCCGTCACAACAGACAGCCACCAACAGGTGTGTCCGTCACAACAGACAGCCACCAACAGGTGTGTCCGTCACAACAGACAGCCACCAACAGGTGTGTCCGTCACAACAGACAGCCACCAACAGGTGTGTCCGTCACAACAGACAGCCACCAACAGGTGTGTCCGTCACAACAGACAGCCACCAACAGGTGTGTCAGTCACAACAGACAGCCACCAACAGGTGTGTCCGTCACAACAGACAGCCACCAACAGGTGTGTCCGTCACAACAGACAGCCACCAACAGGTGTGTCCGTCACAACAGACAGCCACCAACAGGTGTGTCACACAGCACAGGTGTGTCCAACACCACCAACAGGTGTCGGTCACAACAGACAGCCACCAACAGGTGTGTCCGTCACAACAGACAGCCACCAACAGGTGTGTCCGTCACAACAGACAGCCACCAACAGGTGTGTCGGTCACAACAGACAGCCACCAACAGGTGTGTCGGTCACAACAGACAGCCACCAACAGGTGTGTCCGTCACAACAGACAGCCACCAACAGGTGTGTCGGTCACAACAGACAGCCACCAACAGGTGTGTCCGTCACAACAGACAGCCACCAACAGGTGTCGTCACAACAGACAGCCACCAACCACACAGACGTCACTTCCAAACAGACAGCACCAACAGGTGTGTGTCACAACAGACAGCCACCAACAGGTGTGTCCGTCACAACAGACAGCCACCAACAGGTGTGTCCGTCACAACAGACAGTGTGTCAGTCACAACAGACACCACAGGGTGTGTCCGTCACAACAGACAGCCACCAACAGGTGTGTCCGTCACAACAGACAGCCACCAACAGGTGTGTCCGTCACAACAGACAGCCACCAACAGGTGTGTCCGTCACAACAGACAGCCACCAACAGGTGTGTCCGTCACAACAGACAGCCACCAACAGGTGTGTCGGTCACAACAGACAGCCACCAACAGGTGTGTCCGTCACAACAGACAGCCACCAACAGGTGTGTCCGTCACAACAGACAGCCACCAACAGGTGTGTCCGTCACAACAGACAGCCACCAACAGGTGTGTCAGTCACAACAGACAGCCACCAACAGGTGTGTCCGTCACAACAGACAGCCACCAACAGGTGTGTCCGTCACAACAGACAGCCACCAACAGGTGTGTTCGTGAATATCAGCCACCCAGCCAACTAGACAGCCAGCCAAAGGCAAAAGATTGTCAGGAAACTTAGATGGAGGCTTCGGAGAATCATTAACATTGCCAACATCTGATTCAGCAAAATTGCCTTTATGTAGCGACGAAAACTGAATGGTAAGTCGTGAATATCTTTAGTGTTTCATGTGCAGAACCAAATATACAAGGATTTTCAAAAAAGGCAAAGATGCACTCTGATATGTTGAACATTTGTCTCTTTTAAAGGAGCTTGGTGCTCTCTGTCTCTTTTAAAGGAGCTTGGTGCTCTCTGTCTCTTTTAAAGGAGCTTGGTGCTCTCTGTCTCTTTTAAAGGAGCTTGGTGCCCTCTGTCTCTTTTAAAGGAGCTCCTTTTAAAGGAGCTTGGTGCTCTCTGTCTCTTTTAAAGGAGCTTGGTGCTCTCTGTCTCTTTTAAAGGAGCTTGGTGCTCTCTGTCTCTTTTAAAGGAGCTTGGTGCCCTCTGTCTCTTTTAAAGGAGCTTGGTGCTTCTCTTCTTTTAAAGGAGCTGGTGCCTCGTCTCTTTTAAAGGAGCTTGGCTCTCGTCTCTTTAAAGGCTGTTCCCTCTGTCTCTTTAAAGGGCTTGGTGCTCTCTGGGAACACATGGAGTGTATACCAATAGTGGGTGGTCATTAAGCTGGCACTCATCATATTGGTATGTCATGACCACATCAATATTTAGATTGGTGGTGCGCTGCGAATACCAAAAGTACACAAGTCTCTACTCCTGCCAACAAAGCTAGGTTCTCACTATGGGATCCAGACACTCGTTTTCATTCCTGTTAGGAAATGGTTCAGAGGAAATCCTTCCAGTAAAAAACCGTTCAACTTGGATAGCTATGTCGTGCGATTTCAATACAATTCATCAAGAATCACCTAGAAAGAAGCTTAGGGATGCAAATTTCCTTACGGTCTTCCCCGATTTTCTGGAGACAAGCCGAGTTTATTGTCAGTATTATCATGGGGCCGAGTATTATTGTGCTTCAAGGTATTCACGAGACATGTTTTGCACACATTTTACCTCCATGCCTCAAGCAAAGGTATTAGGTTGGTTAATTTAGGTTAGGTCAGTTCTCTTTTAAGTTGGACAAATCTTCCAATTCTCTTTTGGAATTTGTAGTTTCATTGCTTTTTTAAAGACATCATTTGCAGAGAAAATGAGTGGCTATATAATATTGACCACGTTCATTAACATTGCATTGGAAAAAGAAATTCCAAGAATTCCAAAATTACGTTAAAGCAGACGATTTGTTGGGAAAACTTTCTAAAGAAAAAAATGCTAAAATTTCCATCTTAGCAAATTTAACCTAACCTAAACTAACCAAACCTAACCTCTTTGTTTGCTTTATGGAGGTAAAATGTGTGCATGACTTGTCTCGTGAACACCTTAAAGCACAATAATACTAATTAATGCCCAAAAATGTGTTCCAGTACTTCGGTATTAGTATTATTCGCAATTATATGACCATGTTGTTTCTGAAGACAGCAGGAATGCAAGGAGCACCATATTACTAATCTGGTTTTAAGGTCAAATGCTGCCAACTTATCGCCAAGTGCACCAATATTTGGCAAGATGTTCATGGCTAGAGAGCAACTTTAAAACAAACTGCTCTGTGGTCAAGTGCTCGTGATGCACCGGAAAGCACAAACTGAGATTCTGGTGTCACAGGTTTGAAGAACAATGTCCTCCCCATATTCGATTAGCCCCAAAACATCTCCACATCCGGGATTACAAAGTACAAATCGCTAGGTGTATTATAATTGGAGTGACTTTGCAGTTGAATGCGTTCATATTTGAGAAATGGATTAAGGACGTCAAAACCATGTATCACGAGGTTAACACATGCACATACATATTAGGTTTTATTTTCCACTTATATTTAGGAGTTCCTTCACACTGCTGAAAGATCACAACACATTCCAACATCCTTAGGTTTGGAACTATCCTGCATCTTTAGTTTAATATGATACAACAGCCAAAGATATTATGCGATTTATGACCCATGATAGTCTTTGCATGATACAGCATCCATAGGTTTTAAGTGATCCGGTAGCGGACCGCATCGTCGGCACGTGGGCGAGTTAACACGCGCACTGGAGAGGGGCGGGGGGGGGGAATCCGCCCACCCCTCCGGTTTTCGTATATAACTCCAGATTTTACCGTTCGATATACGCCATTTTTCGTGTACCTGCTGAGAAATGTCAGGCGCATCGCTTAAACGAAAAACGAAAATTGGCTCAATATTTTTCGAGGAAGAGGCCGTCAAAGTCAAAATATTTCGTAGCGCCAGACCACAAAACTCAGCGCTGATGCGCTTACCGTATATCAGCAAGATGGAAGTGTTCTTGGCAATACTGGCGACTTGTTTGACGTATGTTGTTATGCTATGTTGTTTCAAGGTCGTGCTAGGTCAACGAGGTCATAACAGGTCAATGGAACCAAACTTGGTCAACTGGAAAGTTGTCATAAACGAAATTGTCTGTCATGCGTTTCATGTTTTTTTTTGCATGTTACTCCCTACACATCCTGCAAACTACTGTTTTTGTCATTGTGAACCTAAGCGTTTCCATACTTCATTCATGTACATCAGCACTTGCTTCGTAAAGCCGATTGCGCCGGGTTCTCCGCCCGTCCGGCAGGCGGCCCGGTTCCGGTAAATGGGACTGGTAACAGACCCGATAAAGTGCTGATACATAGCTGACCTGAGGTCAAATGCCGGATCATCATCTGTATTGCATCATTAGCCATGTCCAAAACATCATTGATGTCCATTTTGGAGCATTTAAACACAATCGCAGCGATCCATAACAATACCAAGCCAAGCCACGCAAAAGAAGCGAAATGTGACATATGCGACCCAGTGGCGTTCCTAGGATTTGCGCCAGGGAGGGTGCTAACGGATTTGGAGGGGGCCCACCTACTCTCATTTTTTAAAAGGTCCCCGGATTTGGACCACTATTTTTCAAAGGGTCCTCTTTTTATTTTTTCAAATAAAATAATTAGTGACCAACTTAATTATCCTGTGAGGGGCTCAATCTAACAACATCTTTTCTGAGTCACCGGATTTCAACCCTAATTACCTCCATCCTGTTCGAAGGTTTTTCTGTTGGCATCGCTTGATAAGTCACCTCACACTGCTGAAGTACACCTGTACAAATCACTAAAAAGTGTAAATTTTCCAATTTAAGGCATTCCTGTTAATAACGCCCGTTCATCAAAACTCCAACGTTCGTGCACGTGTACACCTGCCTTGCGCATTCGGCGCATTCGCCACACAACCTGCGATTCTCCGGTTTCTGCTAGGCCTCCCACATTTTGAAAATTGCTGTCACATGATAGTTTTGTTCCATATTTGACGTGTGAAATGCTTCGGATAGGGGTTCGCTGGGAAAATACGATTATACGATTCGATGATTAGTTCTCTTCTTTCCACATTTTCTGGTGGTTAAGAAACCCGGAGACCCGCTGAGTTTTGATGCACCTCATCGCTTTCGTTAAATATGCTCCCAGATTGGCTAACGAACCTAGGCGCTAGATCGGTGTTCATTTTTTTGGGAACCATTTCCGTTTTTCTTCGCCTACGGATATGTTTTGTGGCTGCAGCCAATTTTGTTAGGGGCCCGGCACACGTTTGAGACCACGGCTCTTTTTTTATTTTATAGATATTTGTTTTTTTGTGCACCGACGATATTTTTTTTGGTATCAGCGCGTTTTCGAAGACTCCGATGTGTTCCTTCTTTATTTCTTCTTTATTATATTTTATGTGAATTTAGTATCCGGATTTTTTTTCCTTCTTTAGGACCATGTCGCTTTTTGAGGTCCCAGTCTGTTTTTGAGGCCCCATGCGGTCTCATGGACCCGGTGTGCCTTAAGAGTCTCCGTTGTTTTTTTTTAGAGCCCTATGTGTGTTTATTTAGAGCTGCAACGCATGTTTTAAGGCCTTGCCACTTTTTGCGAGACTAGATACGCTTTGGAGGGCCTGGCGCATTTCGGCCTACAGTTGAGCTCTTAGGGCCCCGCTGTGTTGTTTTGGGGCTTCTGATCGCACATGTGTGGGACCCAGTAAGATTTTGGGAGCTCCGGTATAATGTTTCGGGGTCCTGGCGCGACTTTTCTGGCCCAGGCGCTTGGTTCCGGGGGTGGGGGGACCGAAGCCAGTTTCCTGGGCTCGACGCAATTTTTGGTGACTTCTTTTGAATTTAAAAAAAAAAAGTCCCAATCCCAGCCTAATTTTTCGGGCACCGGCGCCATATGTCTATGTCCCGCTTCGATTTGTCGAGCTCCGGTACGCTTTTTTCGGAGCCGTACGCGATCTTTGAAGGCATCTGGTGGTATGTTTGTGCTCCGAAGCGATTTTCCTGGATCGATAAATTATTTTTCGAAATCTCTCGCTTGCTGCTTTGCGAGGCAACACATTTTCATTATCGCAAGGCTTTATCCGTCTTAGGTTGCATTCCCCTGCGCATATATCGATATATATTGAGGAAATGTTACTGGGTGTCCTTGGGTATCTTCAAGACCATGGAGGGGAGTCATGGACAGCCTTAAGTACGTACGTCAAGTTAACGTAGTATTCGCATTCGTATTAAGCGACGAGTTCGCCAGAGGTGTATTTGTATTGGTATCGCCATTCAGCGACGGGTTTATGGTCGTTCGATAGCAATTACCACAAATGCTTCTGCTTGCACTAAACATGCTGGAAGTAACTACATAGGTCCCACATTACCACCTTAATGGTCAAGGTCCAACGCAAACCGGTTTCTTCGGTCGCCTCCAATTTTTTTTCGTTTTCACCAAAACCTGCCCAAATCTGGCCACAGGCGATAACCTGTGATGAACCATCGTGTAACATTTCAAACCGGTACATGTCAAGGTTAAACTTCAAGGCCAAAGGTTAGCTTGATTTATTAAATGGCGTTATTAAAGCGATTTCGACCGAACGCGCGGTTCGGTTGCTATCGCTTCAATTTCCATCAAATGGGCGTCATTCTGCGTGGCTTGTTATGTGGTATCAGAAAGCTAAGCAACCGAATTGTTGGTAAGGGGCAAAAGTCGAGCTGATCCTTCGGTCGCCTCAATTTTTTTTCGTTTTCGCTCAAACCTTTCCAAAACTGGTATGAAACGATAGTCAGCGGTGAACACTCGAGTAACATTTCAAACCGGGACATGTCAAGGTCAAAGGTTTGATTGAGTTTTTCGATGATCTCGCGTTTCGTCGCTATGGCTTCAATTAGAAGAAAATGGATGTCATTCGACGTCGCTTGTTGTGCGGTGTCAGAAAATTGATAATTTGTAATAATCTCGACGGGTCAAAATTAAAGCTGATTTCTTCGGTCGCCCCACATTTTTTTTTACACCCAGGCCTACCCAGATCCACTATTAAGGGATAGCCAATGGTGAATCCTCGAGTAACATTTTGAAACCGGGATATGTTTAGGTTAAATCTCAAGGTCAAAGGCTAGTTTGAATTTTTCGAAGTCTTCGCGATTCATCGCTATGGGTTCAATTTGCACCAAGTGGGTGTCATTCGACGTGGTTTGTGCCGTATTATAATGTTCCAAAATCGAACTAATTTGAAAGGTCAAAGGTCAAACCGACTTCTTTGGTCGCCTCGCATTTTTTTCTTCGCCCTAACCTACCCACATCTGGTATCAAGCAATAGCCTGTGGTGAACCTCAGGTAACATTCCAAACCGGGACATGCCAATGTCAAACCACAAGATCGAAGGTTAGCTTAAATTGCTCGAAGTCCTCGCGCCTCGTCGCTATGTCTTCAATTTTCATCAAGTGGGTGTTCTTCGACGTGCCGTGAGGTACTCTAGCAAGCTATTCAGAAATCACATTAATTTGCAAAGTGAAAGGTCGAACTATTTGCTTCGATCGCCCCGCGCTTCTTCGTTTTCTCAGAAGGCTACCCGTGCTTGGTATCAAGAGATAGCCCATTGGGCAACCCTGGAGTAACATTTCAACCCGAGACATGTCAGGTCAAGCCTCAAGGTCAAAGGTTAGCTATAATTTTTCAAAGTCCTCACGTTTCGTCGCTATGACTTCAATTTGCATTATGTGGGTGTCATTCGACGTGGCTTGCCGTACGGTATCAGAATGCTGAGATATCGAAATAATTTCGAAGGTGTCGAATGTCCGGCATATGCACAATGATTGAGTGTAATAGGAATCGGAGGATCGAATCTATTTTTGTTCGCAGTCGTTGTGACAGCAGGCACTCATATCCTATACGACTAGGAGCTCTCCCAAGAAATCCGTCATAACCTGCTCGGACGGCGCTCTCATCGTTGGTTTTTAATTTACACTGCCACATTGCTGTTCCGGACAAATCAAATATATACCTTTCTCAAATTGTCCGCATTCCTCTTAATGGTTCAACGGAAGTTGTCAAATTTCCAAGAGAAGCCACGCGTGAATGCGCACGATTTCATAACCAGCCGGAATTCATAACCGCGAGAGAGTAATGTTATAATCAGGGGTGGATTCAGGAATTGTCATGGGGGGCACTTGTCTGGAGGGGCGCCATTTCTTTGGAGCGACGACACTGCGAAAGCACCTTTCAGCATCTGGCTGAAAAAAATTCGAGGGGGCGGGTTATACTCGGTCCTTCTCGACGGGACACCTTTCCTTCCAAGGGGGTGCCTTTTTCTTCATAGCCTCTGGTTAAAAAAAAATCGAGCGGGTACACTGGAACCTTTTCAGAGGGGCGCCTTTTCCCGGCCGGAGGGACGCCTCCTTCCATGTGAGGGGCACATGCCCTCAGTGCCACACCCCTTATCCGCTCCGGTTGTCATTCCATCGAAATGTGTCCCCGTACAACTGGAAAACATGGGAAAGGTTAGTGTAAGTCCATATTTACTACAACAAAACTATGGTTCAATATTTTCTGTTTTTCCTGCTACAAGAGGGCAATGTTTATCGTACTTACATCATTGGTCCATGGTTATTGTGAAATCGGCCCCAGCATATACGATATAAAGCTTCATAGGCAGTGATAAGGAGTGAAACTTGCTAATTTTGGTGGAACTTTTTGTCCCCAAAATATTAGTTTTAAGAATGGTAAATCTGAAAACCAGCCATTGAAAATGAACTGGCTGAAATACAAGGATTTTGTGTGTGTGCGGGAGTGGGGGTGGGGGGGGGGGGGGTAGGCCGGCTACTCCTCTATCATGTCCAAACTTACCGCGTCTCTGGTTTGTCCCCTTAATTTCGAAACCGTGGCTACACCCATGCTTGCCTGCAACACATCATTGCAAGACATATCATCACCCCCACTACTATCTGCACTGACCCACACTCCTCTATTGACCTGTTGACCTGTATTGACTCCTCTATTGACCTGACCTATGTATGTCCTGTATGTCCTGTATGCACTGTATGACATGTATGTACCCCATCCTATACGCCACTTTTCTTGTTTACCGTCGTTCCTCTACTTTCCTTTCTTGATTGCCTGAAACCAGATGCCACATAAGCCGGCTTAACGTAGCCCTTTCCTTAACCTAACTATCCGCAGCGGATGGCACTTTGCTACTGCTAAGAAAAAAACCGTTTGAGAGTGTAACGTGTATGCTACCGCGACGCTGATACGTTCATGTATGTTTGCTATATTGTTGACTGCCTTCGGGCATTACCACTCATCATCATCACGACTCATCACGACTCATCACGACTCATCACGACTCATCACGACTCATCACTCATCACGCATCTCTGTACATAAGTGCAATACAAGCCGTATTCCGCATGCACAAGTCTATGGCAGCCTGTCATCAGCAAAGTGACCGGTGCCTCTGATCAAGACATGCGGCACGTCTGACTCCACAATTGGTGTAAGCGCTGCGGCCAGCATCCTGGCTAATGTAGCATCATCAACCGGCTGATGACGTCCTGGACAACGTCCTGACGACTGACGTCCTGGCTGACGTCACGGCATCAGCCAGCTCACTGGCTGACGTCACAACATCAGCCGGCTCACTGGCTGACGTCACAGCATCAGCCGGCTCACTGGCTGACGTCACGGCATCAGCCGGCTCACTGGCTGACGTCGCGGCATCACCGCTCACTGGCTGACGTCGCAACATCAGCCGGCTCACTGGCTGACGTCGCGGCATCAGCCGGCTCACTGGCTGACGTCACGGCATCAGCCGGCTCACTGGCTGACGTCACGGCATCAGCCGGCTCACTGGCTGACGTCACGGCATCAGCCGGCTCACTGGCTGACGTCACGGCATCAGCCGGCTCACTGGCTGACGTCACGGCATCAGCCAGCTCACTGGCTGACGTCACAACATCAGCCGGCTCACTGGCTGACGTCACAGCATCAGCCGGCTCACTGGCTGACGTCACGGCATCAGCCGGCTCACTGGCTGACGTCACGGCATCAGCCGGCTCACTGGCTGACGTCGCAACATCAGCCGGCTCACTGGCTGACGTCGCAACATCAGCCGGCTCTGGCTTGACGTCACGGCATCAGCCGGCTCACTGGCTCGTCCGAATCAGCCGGCTCACTTGCTGGCGGCCCCACAACCACCGGGCTTTTGGGCGGCTCCGCCGTCCCGGACGTGGCAGAAGCTTACCCCACACTTTTAATCAAAGTTAATATGACACGCATGGTGATGCATGGAAAGATCAAGCGAAAATGCAACTCGTCCATGAGTATAGGAACCAATAGGGCGGTGAGGAGACTTCCACTCAGTTGCTCCATCGCCAGCCTACCACATAATCCATAGCAATAACTTCATCTTTAAGCATGAGACCCATGAGCATTCACTGGGAAAAATTGCCATTTCAGCTATTTCCTCCATACCAAAAATGTCCTGGTTCCTTCCTGTTCTCGTCCCCCACAGGAATCAGCCGGTGGAACCGCCAATGGAAGCTAATGGATGTCAACCGATGGAGCCGCCAATGGAGCCTACCCCATGAGTATATCACGGGCCAATGGAAACCTAGTATCACGGGCCGATATCAGGAGATAACAATGATCACATTAAACATATTGAAAGGGGGGGGCTGCGAAAAGTAACGGTCGAAATCCTGGAATTTCATGTCTTTTGGTGCAGGTTGGGGCCCATACAAGTATATTAGACCACCCCGTCACATTATCCTAGCTGCGCCCCTGATCGTAGCAGCGCTGATTTGCGCCGAAAGGAAGTTGCGTTTACCGGAGTGGTATCAATGTGGGAAGAAGGAGTATGTATGCCAATTGGTCCGGCCCAACAGCAGTGTTGCCTACCTTCGAATGGGATACAGTTAGTTCACATAGGGTAAAGATGGTGCTATGGGGTTCAGAGTTGTCGGAGGTAAAGTCAGAGATGGCAAGACTGTTGTGCAGGTGTGTGGTAGTGTGTTGTGAGCATTGGGTGTTGGAGAGAATGTCCGCGTAGTGAGTGGCGAAGGTATGTGGTGGTATGTTGTCAGCATTGGTTTTTATAGAAAATGTCCGCGTAGTGAGTGGCGAAGTGCTCGACGACGTGGGATCTGTGCTGTGGCGTTGACTGATAGTGAGCTGGGGGAAATACGCGGTGCGGAGTTCTGCCGTCGAAGAAGGAGCGGATTTGTTTCGAAATTTGGCCGATGGGAGTAAACCGACTAGACGAGTTGGAATACTACTGCCAGCTTCCTCATTTCGCATGGAAGATAATTTGCCGACAACGTTTTTTTTTCGGCACGGTGGGCGCGTGGCGTAGTCGGCGCGGGGTAGAAGGCTCCAGAGTGGTGTGGGAAACCGCCTCGGCCACATAGGGGTCAGGGGGTCACACCGTGGGCGGAAAACGCTGGGCGGTCGAGCGGCGCTGCGGGCGTTCCTTCGCACCCAACGAGGCGGGACAGCGAGGGTGCGAGGCCAGTGAGACGCCGTCCGAGGCATGTTAATCTGTCCGGCACACTTTCCTCCAGCTGTTTGGTGCAGTGGATCATGTCCCATCTATCACGGTTACTTCGCATCAATACTCGCGTAAAATCATCTGGCCCATCACAGTGAAGGTGGGTGATGCCGGCACGAATGGGTTGAGTTGTTGCATCGACATCTGCCGGCGCGATCCGGCAGTTCCGACGCAGGCGTGTTTACGTTTACAGAATGAGTCCGTTGAGGGTCAAAGCTTCACGCAAGTGGATTACCGGTGTCCCAGTGTTGCTTTTAAGTAGACACGCGTTTAGATGGCCGGCCAACGTTACCATTGGACACGGGTGCACGGCGATCAGGAACTGAAGCTCGGCGCTGAGGTCATCCGTGTCTGCTGTCGCCTGTCGCGGAGGGTTGGCAGGATGATGGTAGGCGGTCGCAGCTTGAAAGTAACGTTCATTACCGAACCTAATCAGAGTCGATAGTAGTTCAGCATTAGCCTGTTGTTCACTGCCCGATGTCGCTGTTGGCAATACGTTAAGTAATTCTCAAGTTGACATGGCCTACATCCCATATCCGACAGGTAATTTACTCTCCCTCGATCGGTCAGTACAATACAGTCGATAGCCAAATGCACTTAACACACGTCTAGGTAAATTTGTAGACAGCCAAGTTTCGCAAAGAGTTAGTATGACAAATGCACGAACGTCACTTATAGCTGTTCGCAATTTTGGTGGTTTTGACTTCATCAACTGGATGTTCAGATAGAGCATCTCGCGGATTGAAGTTTTCAAATCAGGTCCAATCCTTATCCGATTGATCCAATTTAATCCATATCCGCATGAGCCAACTCAATCCATATCCGCATGAGCCAACTCAATCTGCATCTGCTTGAACCAACTTAATCCGTATCTATAGCCGTGCAGGATTGACATATCCATAATTTGTCCGACCCGTTCTCAAAAATTAAAACAGTTAAAACCTGATTGATTGCGGTAATATATAGAATGTAGACCATCAATATTGTACCATATTTTAGCTGACGGCTCAGATGAGAGTGACTAGCTGACAGTGCAGATGAGAGTCACCAGCTGACGGTCCATATTATAGTGACTAGCTGACGGCCCACATGAGAGTGACCAGCTGACGGTCCAGATAATGGTGACTAGCTGACGGTCCAGATGAGAGTGGCCAGCTACTGCCAATAATGGTGACTAGCTGACGGTCCACATGAGAGTGACCAGCTGACTGTCCAGATAATGGTGACTAGCTGACGATAGAGAGTGACCAGCTGACTGTCCAGATAATGGTGACTAGCTGACGGTCCACATGAGAGTGACCAGCTGACGGTCCAGATAATGGTGACTAGCTGACGGTCCAGATGAGAGTGACCAGCTGACGGTCCAGATAATGGTGACTAGCTGACGGTCCAGATGAGAGTGACCAGCTGACGGTCCAGATAATGGTGACTAGCTGACGGTCCAGATGAGAGTGACCAGCTGACGGTCCAGATAATGGTGACTAACTGACGGTCCACATGAGAGTGACCAGCTGACGGTCCAGATAATGGTGACTAGCTGACGGTCCACATGAGAGTGACCAGCTGACGGTCCAGATAATGGTGACTAGCTGACTCTACATGAGAGTGACCAGCTGACGGTCCAGATAATGGTGACTAGCTGACGGTCCAGATGAGAGTGACCAGCTGACGGTCCAGATAATGGTGACTAGCTGACGGTCCAGATGAGAGTGGCCAGCTGACGGTCCAGATTATAGTGACTAGCTGACGGTCCAGATGAGAGTGGCCAGCTGACGGTCCAGATTATAGTGACTAGCTGACGGTCCAGATGAGAGTGGCCAGCTGACGGTCCAGATTATAGTGACCAACTGACGGTCAAAATGCGAGTGACCAGCTGACAGTTCAGGTGTTCCAGTGGAGGCACTGACTTCTGAATAACAGCCGGTGGCTTCCCACGGCACACTTGGAGCTACGAGCATAGCACCAGAGTCGTCAACAACTCAGATCATGTCTGCAGTCTCGAACCTAACTTAGCCCCAGTGTCACGCCCCTGAGGTCTCTGTGACATGACCTGGCCTTGGTGTCACGCACCTGCGGTCTCTGTGACATGACCTGGCCTTGATGTCACGCACCTGCGGTCTCTGTGACATGACCTGGCCTTGGTGTCACGCACCTGCGGTCTCTGTGACATGACCTGGCCTTGGTGTCACGCACCTGCGGTCCTGTGACATGACCTGACATTGATGCCACGCCCCTGCGGTCTCTGTGACATGACCTGGCCTTGATGCCACGCCCCTGCGGTCTCTGTGACATGACCTGGCCTTGATGTCACGCACCTGCGGTCTCTGTGACATGACCTGGCCTTGGTGTCACTTCTTCATGACCTGGCCTTGATGTCACGCCCCTGCGGTCTCTGTGACATGACCTGGCCTTGATGTCATGCACCTGCGGTCTCTGTGACATGACCTCTGGCCTTGATGTCACGCCCCCCCGGCTCTGTGACATGACCTGACCTTGATGCCACGCACCTGCGGTCTCTGTGACATGACATGGCCTTGATGTCACGCCCCTGCGGTCTCTGTGACATGACATGGCCTTGATGTCACGCCCCTGCGGTCGCTGTGACATTACCTGGCCTCAGTACCGAACAGCCATTATGCTCGCCTATGACGAGAAGGCAATTCAGTTTCACTCTGATGGACCTCCCAAACGCTGACGTACATACTAAGGTGATCTCCCACACGCTGAGGTATATACTAGGGTGATCTCCCACCAGCTGACGTATATACTAGGGTGATCTCCCACCAGCTGACGCATATACTAGGGTGATCAGCTGGCTATGCAGCTCCCACCAGCTGACGTATATACTATGAAGACCCCTTTTAATTTGTATTTAAGATCTTCGATTTAAGGGCAGCATTCTATGTGTTTTTTCTTCAAGTTGAGTTGAAATATTCCATTTTGTCGCAAACATTTAATTTTTAGCCATTCAAGACATTCTAGTGGGAATCACTTGCACACACCCTTCCCCTTCTCCTGCGGCCGTCTCCGGAATCACTGGCACACACCCTCCCACCCTCCATTATCCTGCGGCCGTCTCCAGAATGAATTGCGGGATCACATATATCGTAATTGTTGTCGATGTTCGAGGACATAATGACTGTTTGATGTAGGCCTTGTGACGTAACCGTGACGTGTGACATGGTCACGTGAGAGGTCACATGCCACGCCGAAAAATGAATGAACCATTTTGTTCTAAGCCAATGAATTGCGTCTGATTCTGGTTACAAGAGTTTGACACCTATGACATAGCGAGTTACATTTGGCGGCCACCACCGGCCTATTTTTCATAATAATCAACAATGGCGGTTGACGCTTCTCCCGTTTGTTGTTTTCTCCCGCCCATTTATCGCAAATCATGTGTTGAATCGCATGGATTCCCACGCTATGCGATACTCCGTCAAAATGTAGGCGAATAATTTGGTTGCTTTGGCATAGCTGATCTTGGTTACCTCACAGGTCACCAAGTTAAGAAACAGGCTAAATACTTCTAGGCCTGTAAGCTTCCCCTTCTAAATTGCACGATGTATGAGCTTAAAGTATAAAATGGAGGACAATTGAAAAGAGTACATCTAGGGAGATAAGGATGGGTTGGGTTTGGTCAAGGGGTCAGTGCTCTAAGTCATGTGGGTGGCAGCCACTGCCACCGTCCTTGGAGGCGAATCTGTCCTGCATGTGAGGGTGAAGAAATATGTAATGTTATCACGAAACAATGCACATTCATATTTCATTATAAGGTTCATATGCAGCCATGAGAACATCAGAGGTCATGCACCAGAGGGAGAACCAGATGTCCTGACTTATGGTGCACGTTTTGAAGTTGAGGTCACTTTGGAGTATTCACGCTTTACACGCATATACTTTGGTATGCATCTATTCACCCTAAGCCTGGACAATTTACATTCGATAATATTCATTATTCTATACATCACTAGATCATACAGTTTTGGTGCTGCTTGTTCTGCCGAAGATCCGTGAAATGGGATGTGGCCAAAGGGCGTGATCTTCTTGGTAGTATTGTGGTGAAAGACGTCGCGCTTTAGTGATATTAAGCTTACCTGAGATGCAAAATAGGAACACAATTTGCGCCCTAGTATCTAAACATGAAAACGACACCAAAATTGACGCGGCGTGAGGTTAATGACTGTAACCTGTCTAGAAATTGGGTTTGTGTTTTTCGAAAATCATCAACAATGAAGAAAGTCACGGTTGTCAATAATATTTTGGCGGTGATGATCATTGCCCTGATACAGGTCAGAGATCATCGAGCTTGATCTAAGCAGCGAGCATAGCAATGTCCCAGAATATGCAGGAAGGCTCACTTGAAAGGTACCATAGCAATGTCCCACAATATGCAGGAAGGCTCACTTGAAAGGTACCATAGCAATGTCCCACAATATGCAGGAAGGCTCACTTGAAAGGTACCAATAGCAATGCCCAGAATATGCAGGAAGGCTCACTTGAAAGGTACCATAGCAATGTCCCACAATATGCAGGAAGGCTCACTTGAAAGGTACCATAGCAATGTCCCACAATATGCAGGAAGGCTCACTTGAAAGGTACCAATAGCAATGTCCCACAATATGCAGGAAGGCTCACTTGAAAGGTACCAATAGTGTCATGATTCTGTGAAGCTAAAAAGCCTTTCCACAGTAGTCGGTGGGTTCAAAGGCCTTTCCGGGGTAGCACACGGTTTCAAAGTTCTTTCTACGCAAGCACGCGGGTTAAACCACAACACCATTTAATGTAGGACACACACTTCATATCAGGTCACCAGACCGAAATATAACAGCTCGCATTGCGCGAAAGGCATATATTCTTGATAACATTTTGACAATGATAGTGAGATTTTGGTTACATCTTATCCGTGTCAGAAGTATCGACAGACAGAAATCACTCCAAGCAACTAGAAGATTTGCATTCAAGAATTAGCAAATGGTAATTTTGAGAACATGCATCAATGCTATCAATACAGCGTCAAACGTGAACAAAACGTACCTGACAACATATTATGTAGCATAGTGAACCATAAATACGCGGTGTGTGAATGGCATGGCGGATCTTCCTATCGCGCAATTGTCATGGTACCTTCCGCCTATTATTGTCTTAACGGCGTCGTTATAACACATATTAGGGCGACATAGAGCCATTGTCATGATTTTGTCATAATATACATGGGCTGCTCGTTTGAAGGCGCTGGCATTCTTAGCTTGCTGCTATCATTTCTTCACGCGGAATTGTGGAGCGAACCAAGGACAGACGAAGGGGAAAACATAGCCCTCCCTCTGAACAGATCATGTGTCAACTGCTGAGAAGAAAGTCACTTGTATTCATTTCCCTGCGAGTGTAGAGCTGCCAGCATGAAGCGTACCACTGGCGTAGCTCATCGCATGCTCTCATTAGTTTCCACCCCCATCACAACGCCCGTTCAATCAGTGGTCAGCAAATAGTACCAAAAAATCACTGGCTACACCGCTTATTTCACAGCAGACAGTAACTGTTCACAGTTTGAGACGGAAGCCTCACTGATTTAGGAACTCTTAAATCTCACGCCGTTAGAGTTGGCCATCACCAACTGGCCCGTTTCACCGACATCGTAAATTGTTTACAAATCGAATGTCGGTGAGATCTTGCTAGTTTCCCGCCGCACGGTGCATCAGTGTGCCGTGGCTGCTAGTTTCCCGCCGCACGGTGCGTCAGTGTGCCGTGGCTGCTAGTTTCCCGCCGCACGGCGCATCAGTGTGCCGTGGCTGCTAGTTTCCCGCCGCACGGTGCATCAGTGTGCCGTGGCTGCTAGTTTCCCGCCGCACGGTGCGCGTCAGTGTGCCGTGGCCGCTAGTTTCCCGCCGCACGGTGCATCAGTGTGCCGTGGCTGCTAGTTTCCCGCCGCACGGTGCATCAGTGTGCCGTGGCTGCTAGTTTCCCGCCGCACGGGGCATCAGTGTGCCGTGGTTGCTAGTTTCCCGCCGCACGGCGCATCAGTGTGCCGTGGCTGCTAGTTTCCCGCCGCACGGTGCATCAGTGTGCCGTGGCTGCTAGTTTCCCGCCGCACGGTGCATCAGTGTGCCGTGGCTGCTAGTTTCCCGCCGCACGGCGCATCAGTGTGCCGTGGCTGCTAGTTTCCCGCCGCACGGTGCGCGTCAGTGTGCCGTGGCCGCTAGTTTCCCGCCGCACGGTGCATCAGTGTGCCGTGGCTGCTAGTTTCCCGCCGCACGGTGCGCGTCAGTGTGCCGTGGCTGAGGCTGGGGACACAGTCTGCGGCGAGGTGCACGCGTGTGACGTCGGGCGCCCACGGTACGTGCATACCTGGCAGCCGCGCGGCACACCTGGACCCGGATCTGGCCCGCTCGACGGCGGTCGCAATGTGAAACGAAAGTGAAAACGGCCGCGCCGCGTTCGGGCCGGGGGCAAATGGCGGTGCGTTTCTCCGGCGTGCGGACCGGCAGCCGGGCACTGGCGGCCGCCGCGCGGGCGTCGCTGCAGACGACCGCTTACACCACACCGCAGCCGCGTGCTTTCTTTCCTTTGTGGCCGTGTGCCGTGCTGTCGTCTGGGTGTTGTCGCCCGGCTCGTCCTGCGGCGTGTCTATGGCCCGTATCGACGCCACTTCGCTGGGCTGCGGTGCCGGACGACATCGCGCCAGAGGAACTTCCGCACCGCGCTTTTGAATGAGGTGCTTGCGACACGCCGCCGGCGGTTGGATTATGCTGAGTACAGTACGCCTACGCAAGTTAATTGCCCGTTGAAAATAGTGATTACGAGTGCGATTGTTGTTGTCCTAGTTTATCATGGCGAGTCATCACACCAACTGCCCGCGGTAATTTATGGTTAATTCCGCTTTAGCCGAGCGTTAAGGTGAACCCCCGCCCTCATTTGGTTATTCGAATTGAACTGGACGAAAATGAAAATCTCTTACCGAAATATGCAGTAACTAGGCTTGAGTTAATTTCGCACTTTTAACGTGTTTTCAAGGGTCCCCACTTTGAAATTGGCTACAGTTGTGATCTTCAGGACAACACAAGGTTTTACTCCTTGAAGAATAGGTCAGTGCTCTACAGCCATGCACAACATAATCTTGGATTCAGGAATGTTAATGCGTGAATTTGGTAGCAAGATGATGTGACGTGTTCGTAATTTGGACCCTTAAAATGCATCCGATTGCCACATATTCTTGAGCACACAGTATTCCAATGGTACCCAGAACTATTTGGAGGAGAATGCGAATGCGAAATTGGTCCCACGCCACGTGGAAATAGTCTGGATATCATCTGAGTAATAGTGAGCATGGCTGGATTCAGCAATTCAATTAGTGCCTACGACGTCTCGAAGCCACAGACTTCACGCTGGAGACGAACGGCTAGATGTGGCCTGCTAGGAACACTGCCTGCGAACGCTGCTGCACATATCTCTTCTTAGACATCCTGGAATATTCTCCAGATCTCTTCACCACTCGTCGAAATGACATCAATATGTAAGTTATTGCTGAATATCGAGAGTATTGACCGATGAGGGTTATCTACATGGCACAGCGTTGTCTGTAAAACACCACCTAGCTGTAAATGGAGCGGACGTTCCAGTGCCGTTCCAATGCCGTTCGACTTTTTCGCTATCATTCGAGTTCCCAAGATAATGCTAAACAGGCACCCTCTCCCAAGGTGGGAGGGGGTGCGCACCCAGCAAACGTATTGTGAACTAAGGGTTAGCGATGCTAATGATGCTGGACACGCACCCTCTCTCAAGCTGGGAGTGGATGCGTACTCAGCAAGCGCATTGTTTACTGAAGGTTAGCGATGCTAATGGAAGGGCCATTAACATACTCTAGTCAAACTGATTTGCTCATGATACGTGATCACACAGTGATGATACAACGCGGCATCATGTGTGTTGTGTTGTATATACTGGACGAATACATCTGTACCGGTGCTAAATGATACCCGTCAATTTGACTTCGCACGAGAGACCTGATGGTGAGCACCATCTGATGTGTTACGTTACTCTGTTCGGTGCCATTAGAGACGCTAAATACAGTGAATGGAGCGACGCATTACATCGCACCGCGAAAGCAGATCAACGGTCTATGTAGCGTCATTTTAGTTAACTGATCTTTGATGTTATGATATAACAGTCATTATATTGTGCGTCCGTGGGTGCCATCAACATAGGTATCAAAGCACTCCTACACCATGATTACTTCCAGTCGCGAGGAATCAAAGCACTCCTACACCATGGTTACTCCAAGTCGCGAGGCATCAACGCACTCCTACACCATGGTTACTCCAAGTCGCGAGGCATCAACGCACTCCTACACCATAGTTACTCCAAGTCGCGAGGCATGAACGCACTCCTACACCATAGTTACTCCAAGTCGAGAGGCATCAACGCACTCCTACACCATGGTTACTCCAAGTCGCGAGGCATCAACGCACTCCTACACCATGGTTACTCCAAGTCGCGAGGCATCAACGCACTCCTACACCATGGTTACTCCAAGTCGCGAGGCATCAACGCACTCCTACACCATGGTTACTCCAAGTCGCGAGGCATCAACGTACTCCTACACCATGGTTACTCCAAGTCGCGAGGCATCAACGCACTCCTACACCATAGTTACTCCAAGTCGCGAGGCATGAACGCACTCCTTCACCATAGTTACTCCAAGTCGCGAGGCATGAACGCACTCCTACACCATAGTTACTCCAAGTCGCGAGGCATGAACGCACTCCTACACCATGGTTACTCCAAGTCGCGAGGCATCAACGTACTCCTACATCATGGTTACTCCAAGTCGCGAGGCATCAACGCACTCCTACACCATGGTTACTCCAAGTCGCGAGGCATCAACGCACTCCTACACCATGGTTACTCCAAGTCGCGAGGCATCAACGCACTCCTACACCATGGTTACTCCAAGTCGCGAGGCATCAACGCACTCCTACACCATGGTTACTCCAAGTCGCGAGGCAGCACCACGTCAGCGTGCCATTCCCATGGCATTCACCACGTCATTCCCATGCTGGAAACTATTATTTGCAAGGTCTTGAAAAAGGTGTGTTCGGTATGAGCTGATACTTAGTCTCTATATGGCAATGCCATCAACTAACATTGGCATGAATCTTAAGCATTTGGTGTGGCCATAATTAGGGCACTGGTTCATGGTATGCTTTTTGCAAATTCGTTGACATGTGTGGGGATGAAGAAAGTCCTTGCCCGGCTGGATGTGGACACCACATGATCCCATTTATGTCGTATTAAGTCGGTGGCTCTGGGTCAAAGCAACATTCCGTGCAATGCCATTGACATGAGCTCTCGATGTTAATTTTGAGTCCAGTATTGCACCCAAATCGTTAATTTCGTTCACGTTTTCTAATTCGATATTCTTAATTTTGTGCGTCATTTTAACAGGCATCTGGACTTGCTTGAGAGTCATCATGAACGTCTTGTATTTGTCATGATTTAGATTTAGTAATTTTCCGGAATAATTTTACACCATCTGCATGAAGAAGACACCCAAAGGAAAGATCTCGGGGCAAGACGTTGATGAACATGGAAAAGAAAAGAGGAGCCAGCAAAGATCCTTCCAGGACCCCGGAAGCCACTGGTCTGCAGTTGGAGGTTTTGCCTTTCACGATCACTATCTAGGTTCGGCCAGACAGATACGAGACGAACCATTTGATATCAAGTTCCTGCAGATGGTAGGATTGTTTTAGCTTTGCGATGAGCCAAATGTGATTCAGGCTTTGGAAAAAGGCGGAATAATCTGTGGAAATTGAGTCCGTCTGATACCCGTCCGATATCGACCCCCCCCCCTCCCCCCCCCCAGGCAGAAGAAAGATAAGTAGCTAAGTTTGTGCAGCATGACCGTGTTGGTATGAAGCCGTGGTGCTGGGCACATCATACAGACGTTCATATTGAAAAAGCGCATTATGCACTACTCTCTAGCGCTTTTCTGAGTAAAGAATACAAAGACACTGATCCATAGGTATTTTGGATCTTTCTTGTCACTCTGTTGGTATATGGGAATGCTATTTGCTTCTTCCCATCGGTTTGGAAATACCCCCGTACTTATTGCAAGGTTGACTATTTTGGGAGAGTTTCACGGCACAGTCACGGATCACACGCGCGCTCACCCCTGTACTTATTGCAAGGTTGACTATTTTGGGAGAGTTTCACGGCACAGTCACGGATCACACGCGCGCTCACCCCTGTACTTATTGCAGGGTTGACTATTTTGGGAGAGTTTCACGGCACAGTCACGGATCACACGCGCGCTCACCCCTGTACTTATTGCAAGGTTGACTATTTTGGGGAGAGTTTCACGGCACAGTCACGGATCACACGCGCGCTCACCCCTGTACTTATTGCAGGGTTGACTATTTTGGGAGAGTTTCACGGCACAGTCACGGATCACACGCGCGCTCACCCCGTCTGGTCCCCAGGACTTGGTGGACTGCACGGCTGTGGCCACTGCTGCTCCCGATATGTGTAGCCGGGGACGAGGATACAGAGCGCGCACTGGTGGTGCCATCGGATGCTGGTCGACTGCCGGATCTGTAAATTTTGCAGCAAAAGCTTCATTCAAAGCGGCTGATCTTTTGCCGTCATCAGAAATGGTGTCTCCATCGCCATCATGCAGCATGCGGATTTTCGTCAAAATCTGAGATGTCACTGTGTGATCACCTCGATGGCTTGTCGTGGAACGACAAACCACATTTATTCCTGTGGTATGTACCGTATAGCGCAATGTAAATATTGATGCAGGAATTATATTTGCGCAAATTGCAATGCATTCAACGTCAAATTACATGGCTTTCGGGAATGTGTTTCACCTTCGATGAGGAACATCCTTTACTTTGTTGGGTTGCAGCACGCCCCTTTGCCACGCCTGCGCAACCAGCAAGGTATTACGGAATGCAGCCGGCATTTGATGAAGTAGAGCATTGCAGTAAGTATTAGACAAAGTACCTCTGCTGTCAGCTCCTCCATGACACGACTGTGTCTGAAGACGGACAAAGTAATCTGCTATCAACTCCTATATGACACGACTGTGTCTGGAGCAAGACATTCAAGAAGTTATTTCTTTTGATCCTACTTTCTTGGTGTCCTATTTCTAATTAATCCCACGTACAGTAGAAGTGCTTTTAAATATATTAATTCCCCCAGAAATGTTCAAGCTCACGGTGCTAGCTGATAATTTCATATAAGAAATGAATGAAAAATTGCTATCAACTATTAGTGAGTTAAACAGCGTTCGGTAGCATTGTTGCATTGTAGACGGGACGGCGGCGTGTTGTCGGTGGTGCAGCAGCAGCAGCGACTGTCCAGTGTGCCGTGACCGGCTGACACGGCCACAGCAGCGGCACCAGCGACTGTCCAGTGTGCCGTGACCGGCTGACACGGCCACAGCAGCAGCACCAGCGACTGTCCAGTGTGCCGTGACCGGCTGACACGGCCACAGCAGCGGCACCAGCGACTGTCCAGTGTGCCGTGACCGGCTGACACGGCCACAGCAGCGGCACCAGCGACTGTCCAGTGTGCCGTGACCGGCTGACACGGCCACAGCAGCAGCACCAGCGACTGTCCAGTGTGCCGTGACCGGCTGACACGGCCACAGCAGCAGCACCAGCGACTGTCCAGTGTGCCGTGACCGGCTGACACGGCCACAGCAGCAACACCAGCGACTGTCCAGTGTGCCGTGACCGGCTGACACGGCCACAGCAGCAGCACCAGCGACTGTCCAATGTGCCGTGACCGGCTGACACGGCCACAGCAGCAACACCAGCGACTGTCCAATGTGCCGTGACCGGCTGACACGGCCACAGCAGCAGCACCAGCGACTGTCCAGTGTGCCGTGACCGGCTGACACGGCCGCGGCATGATCGCACTGCCGCATC
>JAOTOM010001394.1:0-2500 GCA_034440615.1 Ashinkailepas kermadecensis | reverse complement strand
CCAGTGAATACCCGGTGAATCTACGCTACTTAGTGTTTCTTAAAATATACTTGATGGTTCCACTTTTACTTTGAGTGGCACTTGCACAATGAGGCTTCGAGTAAGGAGCCAATGGGATGAAGAATGTTCCCTAGATTGGGCTAATCATTCCTCTTTAACATTTTTCGACTACCTTCTGGGTATGATTGCCTGCGGTGCTGACAGCCTAATACTAGTCATTACTTGGCTACTAGACTGCGCGATTCTAGGTGCAAGTGTTCCGGCTAATTTTCCGGTCGCCACCATGACACCGTTTTCTCTCCCAGCCAGCAGTCCGATCACAGTTTTCCAACGGTAACCGTCCGGAAAGCCTTGCGGGAGATGTTTTTTTGCTCATCTCAGTATGAAGGCTCAATCTGCTGGAATGTTAATGACACGGTACTGCTGATCCTGATTCGTGAAGTAGAGTCGGCTACGCTACCCGGCTGTAGCATGAAATTCATGTTGGACCATACTTTGAAACGCAAATCGAATCCTGTTGCGGCAGGGTTCCGATGGGCGGTGAAGTGTCAGTGGACACGAAATGCCCACCCTGAGATCTCAGTAACTTCTTGCGATGCGGGTCGACGGCGGCCAGCGGGACAACTAGCGCCACCAGTGTCAGTTTGTGTAACTACTGCAAATGGAGCTGATTGTGACGGCCATTAATGAAATGCTGTCTGTAGGTTAGCATGGGTTATTTAAACAACATTTTGTGGATTAAAATATAGCTCTTTTATTTTCCTACAGCAGCACAAACACCGGAATGCGATCAAAATTAGATACGGGCTGAGATACTACTGGATGGAAACTTATCTTAGTATTGTATTTTTCAACACAAAACAATTGTATTCCTAAAAGTTAACCCCATTACGGTAGGGCTCTTTGGACCTCCATCTGTTGGGAGGGGGGGGGCGGAATCACCCCCTAAGATCTCGGAATCTACGGGGCCGACTTTAGAACCAAGGCTATGTCTTGCATACATATATACATGTGTGCGTGTGTGTGTGTGTGTATGTATATTTTAGTCTCTGTACTTTTGGTACTCGCTTGTGTCTAAAACACCTGGGGTATCTTTGCCGCAGGGAAAGGGGAGGGCGTAATCCTGATCACTTACTATGAAGTGATGGATTTTTGTATGGCAACATTATAACTATTCTGGAATATTGCTCTCTTTTCAAGGCAAAAATAAAACAACAAAAGAAATGAACATATCAAAGTGATCAGCACCGAAAAGTGAGCATGTTCGTTTTGTTTCGGTGTAACATCTTACTGATGAGCCTGCTGTAGCAGTCGACCAAGGACGCAATGTTTGAAAGCCCTCTGTGTGGGCGATTATAATCAGTTGACTTCCATAGAACACATATAATATGGGGGCCGGCTCTCTCGCATTTAAAAAATGCACATTTCTGTTTTCTTTCTTTATACGATTCACCAATGGGTGCCAGAGCATCATTCATAGGTCATAGCTATGCTTAACGACACTGATATTGAAATAAACTTATACCCTACCTTGTAGTGACAGCACTATATCAATCAAAACTTGGATACAGGTTGCCAATATGAACACCATGGGTGCAGTTTTCTCTCAGGCTCCGGGGTTGGCGCCGGACTTTCCAGGATGTGCCCTGGAGTACGTTGGCCGGGGGTCGACGTGGGCAGGAGAGCATGCTATTAGCTGAAGCATCAGAGCTTTTCCTGTCCGTGTTATGCTGCTAGAGTGATTTCAAAGTCGCCTTCAGAATGCAGCAGCGGTCATCTACAGTTGCTCACTGGAACTGCGCCAACGGCAATGCCCCACATTTGCTTTTGTTGTGCCCCGCTTTGATATATGTCTACCTCCGCCCATGCTTTAAGGCCTGTTTACACGCTGTAGAAACTCGGCAGACTCCCGGCAGAATCGTGACGTCGGCAGGACTGGACAGGTTCCAGCAGAACCGAGCAGAATCTGGCAGAACCCAACGTCGGCGACGATCGCAGTGTATTTGGCCATAGCGATTATGATATAGCATCTTTGTTCGACGTCGGCGACGTCGGCGGCAGACAACTTGAAATATTTCAAGGTCTCTGCCCGTATTCTGCCGTCGGAAGCGAGCGTCGGACGGTTTCTGTTGTTGCTGTTTGACCTTTTGGTGGCTACATTTTACAAATATAATATTGTGAGTGTCATGAATTGAATTCTTGATGTATAAATTGTGCCTTCGGTTGTCCGTTGTAATATAACGTGCACTGCAATCCAAATAAATGCAACAACATGGTCTACATAATTCACGTGTTTCTTTTGGTGGAGAGGGGGTACGGAAAAATGGCTCATGCCACCAAATGGAGTCTGCTCAGGGGTCGATTTGTGTGTACTTTTGATGTTGCTAATGCAGCACCAATTGACAAGTTTAACATTACGCCTTTGTTGCTACATGTAATGAATGAACTCAAAACTTGCTTAGCAACACAAATAATTTTGGGAAGTCGATTATTTCTATGC
>JAOTOM010001393.1:0-67146 GCA_034440615.1 Ashinkailepas kermadecensis | reverse complement strand
TGTTGTGTCCTCCGGACGTGGAGTGCGGGCGTGTTTGAGTCCACTAGGAGACTGGCTCGGTGTGGTGCTGAGGGCACCTGTGGCTGCTCTGATGCAGCTGTTGTGGATGATTTCTTAATTTCGGCTGTAGCTTTCTGAAATGGTGGCAAAAATGATGCTGTTGTATTGTAGGATGGGTCGTATGATTGATGTGTACAGACGCAGTAGTGTTTTCCTGTCTCCGCCCCAGTCTATGCCTCGCAAGTGCACGTAGTATGTTGACGCGCGCTTCGCGCATCGCTTCGAGATGGAGGTAAGGTGGGTGTTGAAACTGAGTTTTTCGTCTAAATATACTCCTAAGAACTTTAAGCATTTCACCTGTTCGATGGCTTTGCCATCGATTTTAAGTAGAGTTTTGTGTGTTGGGCGGAGACGACTATATGTGACGGTGGCCAATTTTTCTGCGGACAGGGTGAAGCACCACTTTGCAATATGGTCTAGTCCTGCTTGAATATTTTTTTCAGCGTTAGGGAAGCATTGTGATGTTGTCCAAATGGTTATGTCGTCCGCGAAAAGTGAGTATTGAAGTGAAGTGTCAGTGTGGTCAGCAAGTATGTCGTTGATCATGATGATGAAGAAGCTCGGTGAGAGCACGCTCCCATGAGCCAGGCCCTGCTCCCGAGTTGTGGTGTTTGATGTGACACTGCCGCATCGGACCTTATGGTTCCTGTCTCTAAGGAGGTTGAGACTGAAGTGTGCCATGTGTCCGCGTAGGCCTATCTTGTGGAGTTTGTGTGTCAGTGCGGATTTGTGTACTCGGCCGAATGCGGCAGTGATGTCCAAGTAGAAAGCTACTGTTGTGCGTTTGATGCGTAGACCACTTTTTATGTCATGCACTAATCTAATGAGATTGTCTGTAGTTGATTTTTGACGCTGGAAGCCGCACTGAAATTCGTCGAGGAGGTCGTTGTGTTCCAGAAATTTCCTCAATCGTGTATTGACCATGCGTTGGACTAACTTGCTAGCACAGCTAGTAAGTGAGATGGGTCTATAACCTTTGGGGTGGAGTGATCTTTGTGCGGCTTTGGCAATGGAATGACTACGCTCTCTCGCCAGGATGCGGGAAACGTGTCGCTTTCGTACAGTTCATTTATGGCCGCTAGTAGGTACGTTAGAGAGTTTTTGCTTAGTCGTTTAAGAAACTGGTAATGGATGTCGTCCGGCCCAATCGACGTGTTTCCACACTTGCTGAGTTGTTTGGAGGCCAGGGCGTCTAGATCGCTTACTATAGTGGTGTCGTAGTTGCTGTTGCCAGATACGCTGACGTAGTGTAGTTTAAAATGGTTTACGACTTGTTGTGGGTCAGTGATGTGCTGTCCTTTCACCGTCAGCTGGGGGAAGAGGCATGGTGGTGGGCGTTTCAGGTTGAAACGCTTCATCAGGTCCCAGATTCTGCCGGTAGGGGTGAACCTATTAAATTGAGAGGCAAAAAGACTGCCAACAGTTTTGTCGTGCGGTTCGAATTGTGTACCGGCAGTGTTTTTGAGATTGTCTGTATGATGATAGGTGTGTGGTTCGCACACGCATCTTTTGAATTGTTTATGGGCACGACGCCGTGCGGTGATTGCTCTTTGACAGTCCGGGGTCCACCATGGCGTAGATGCCTTTTTCCTAGGTTTGTTACTTTTTGGGACTGAGACTCGTGCTGCTGAGCTGATGGCCCCTATGATTGTCTCGATCTTACTGGTCTCTGAAGTTGTTAGGTTGAGGGCCACCTGTTCCTCGAATTTAGCCCAGTCCGCTCTTTTCAAGTTCCAAGATTGTGTAAATAGCTTAGTGTGGTGGATAGCGTCCGTGCTGAGCCTAATTGTGATTGGATAGTGGTCGCTCAGCCCGGGAACGTCTGAAACTGACCAGTCAAATAGTGAGCTAAGTCGTTGGGAGCAGCACGTTAAGTCAATTCAACTGTCCGATCCTCCTAAGGTCGGGTTGTAGCGGGTGGCGGCCCCGGTGTTAAGAAGTACTAGGTTGTGGTCCGAAATAAACTGGTCAATTTCGCGCCCTCTAGCGTCAATCTGGTCGCTTCCCCAAGAGGGGTGTTTAGCATTAAAGTCTCCCATAATGAAAACTGGTGGAGGGCCTGAAGCAGCAAGTCGCCAAGTCCTGTGGTGTGGGGTTTCAGCTGACGGCGAGATGCATAGTGAAATGACTGTGGTTTGGCAGTGGGCAATTTTGAGGCCGACTGCTACGCAATTCAGGGGAGTATTTAACGTTACTGGACGGTGAGGTATGCTGTTTGAAATGAGTATGGCTGTGCCCCATTTCCTATTTGGGCCGTTTACGTTGTTGACATGCCAAGTGTAATCTGGGATTTTGTTCCAAGTGGAGTCAGAATCTCGAAAGTGAGTTTCTTGGAGCGCAGCTAGTAATGGTTTTTGTTGCAAGAATTCAGATTTGAATTCTATGAATTTACCTGGAAGGAAGTGTTCCACTGAAGAAAAAGTCCCATTGCCGAACGCGCTTAGTGACTGTTGGTGTTCCTATACTGGAGTGGTATCGGTGTCGAGTTGTGGAGAAAGGTTGAACCGGTGAACGGAGAGAGGGTTGGGGGTGACCCAGGCAGGGGTGGTAGCCTGGACCTGGTCGCACTGGTTCTGGGAGGTGATTGGGTAGAGTGGCGGCGTGATTTGCGCTTGGGAGGCGCGGTAGGTTTGGGTGGGATTTGTTGGCCTGAAGTTGTGGGTTCGACGGGCTTTGAAGGAGTGGTAGGTTCAGTCTGAGTGCTGGCCTCAGACGAGGTTTTGGAGTGGGTTTGGGTGGGTGTGCAGGAGGTGGTGGGAGGTTCGATTTGGCAGGAGGTGGTGGCCGTGGACTTGCGGGTTGTCTGGGTGGATGTTGTGGTGGCCTTGTTTCTAGGCCTTGGCTTGGGCCGGCCGGATGGATGTGGTAGGAGACGAGGCCCTGGAGGAGGCAGTGGGGGGAAGGCTTCAGGATTACGAGGTGGGCCCTGGCCGGTTGGAGGCGGTGGCGCGAAGGGGTATGGCCAGGTCCTGTGGGGGGATGGGTGGGTACCGGTGGGAGATGGGGTGGGGACCGTGTCTGGGTCTGGTGTGTGTTGGAGGAGGGATGATGCGGGGTGGATAGTGGGATGGTGGTGGGCATGGGCCTGGGCTGAGATGGGGTGGGAAGGGAAGGAAGCGCATTCCTCGGTTGGGTTGACGTGGGAAGCCGGGCCCGCGGTGGAAAGGATGTGGGAGGAGGCCGGGTCGAGGGTGAAGGGTATGTGGATGGTGTGGAGAGGTGCAGTTGTGGCTGTGTGAGTGTCAGTGGTGGTGTGGCGTAGGTGCTGTCGTGCTGTTGCGTGTGGCACCCGATGTGTTGCCACATGCCGCCACACCTCCTCTCGTATGCCCACTTGGGGCAGTCAGGGTCGGTGGCGGGGTGCGGTCCATCACAGCCTGCACACTTCCTTTCGGATGAGTTGCAGTCGGATGCCGCGTGGTGACCGGTGCACTGGCTGCATCTGGGAGTTGGTGACACGTATGCGCGTTCGCCATGTCCATAATGCAAACAGAACCAGCACCGTAGTGGCAGAGGCACGTAGAGGCGGACCTCGTAGGCCTTGTTGTGTATGTGGACGTGTGATGGTAGGTGTGGTAAGTCGAAAGTCAGTACTAGACGTTTGTGAGTCGAACGTGCCTCCCGTTTAATCTGGCTGATTGTAACTGTGGCATCCAGGAGGGCTGAGGCGTCGAATAGTGCGGCGATGCTGTCAATAGGTAAGTTATCCAGCTCTGGGGCGCAAATGTAGCCGCGGCTGGTGTTCAAGCTACGGTGTAACGTGAATGAGCAGCGCTGGTTGTTAAAGGTAGTTGTATTTAGTAGAGTTTGTGTGTCTACGCTGCTCTGTGTTTGGACTATGATATGTGTGGTGTGCATGTGGACCTTGAAGTGTGTTGAATTAAGAATGTGTCTGAGTGTCCTCTCGAGAGTGAAAGGAGACTCCTGTGTGATGTTGTGTCCTGTCTCTGTTTACGTACCTACTAGGTAGGTGCCTTGTGTGGTGCTGGCGGCGGCCGCCATGGTGTGTAAGGGTTTGGTTCCGTCCCCCGCAAGTGTCCCTCCTGACTGAAGAACTACCCGGATTCGTTGCACCCTGGACCGAGCTTTCGCTATCTGGTCCCTGCCCCCGGCCGCAATGGCCCAAGACGTTAGGCTCGACACCGTTAGGTTTCCTCCGTGGGGTTAAGGTTAGTCAGGAGACAGAGTAGTTGGGGATTTGGTGAGGGAGGTTTTCCTTCTAGATTCGCAGGAGTGCTCCTCTGGGGTCCCTGGATCTCTTGTGTCTTGGCTTCTTCTGCTGCTACAGGTTTGTCTTCTGCTCAAACCTTGGACCTTCCTGGATCTCTTTTTGTTTGCTGACTGCGGGCGCCGATCGTGCTCTGAGAAGAGCGGTGTCTGATCTCGCGCCCGCGAAGCTTGTTGATGAAATAATACAGGAAAAATTATCTAATCATACTCCCAGCCAATCTAGTCCACCCTCTCGGTGGGAAATTTTACATCACTGTTAATCGACTCGGCCTCCGAATGCATACCTAGTACCTCCAGCACACCCCGCCGTACTCCCGTACCGTGGTGGACTAAGGAATGCCGGGATGTCATCCGTGCTCGTAGACGTGCTTTCAGGACTTTTTGCGCCTTCAGCGAACAGACTGAGGTCGTTGGCGAGGACGCAGTAGAGCAAAAGGCCGAGAGATGACCTTGACAAACTCCAATGTTGTTTGGAAGTGGAACAGATTTTAAGCTGCGACCCAGACTGTCAGTGAGGCTGACACTCTGGGTATGGTCTTTCAGACAGGGCGAAAACCGTGAAGTGTCAATACTGTGCTGGCTTAATTTGGTCAAGAGTTTTGAATGGTCTATCACATCAAAGCATTCGCTTAAATCTAGGAGGAAAAGGAGGGACATCTCACCACGATCATTGGCCGATAGGATCTGGTCGGATATGGATATCAGCGCGGTCTCCGTTGAGTGATGGGAGCGGAAACCATGCTGGGTAAGAGAGAGAGAGAGGAGGTGGTTGTTGGATAGGTAGGTGGACTGCACGCTCCACAATTTTGGCAATGATCGGGACAATAGAGATGGGCCGCTAGTTGGATGGGCTGGTACGGTCACCGGATTTAAAGATGGGATAAAATATGCAGTGCTTCCAGGAGATGGAGACGTCGGCAGTGGTAAGGCTGGAGTTGACTAAATGTTGACTAAAGCACACTGCCAATGACGCCAAAACTCAGCCCGATCATACCCACGCTGATGCCGTCCCTCCGCAGGCGGATGAGCTGTTCATGCCGAGCACGATGGCGCGCAGCTCGGAGAGGGACAGTGGTACTAGGCAGAATGCACAAGCACCCACTCGCTGCAAACGACGGGCCAGGCTCAGGGAGGCATCCTGACCAGCAACGCATTGCTGGCGAAGCAATGCGTGGTCCAACGCCAACAAAATACTCGTTTAGCTGCTCAGGCGTAGCGTCAGGAGCTTTACGATGTCACTTGGCATCGCCCATGGTGGACCGAATGCACTGCCATATGCCCCCTCGTGAGCTCTCCTGGATACCCCTCTGCAAATCGTCAAGGGTATCGCGTCGAATGGCAGAGCGCACCTGTCTGTTGAGCTCGCTGTAAACAGCAGAGCCGTGACCTAAGTAACGCAGCGCCTCCCGGCGGCGGGCCATGATATCTCTGGTTCTGTCAGACAAAGCCGGGGCGCTAGGGTTTCGAATGCACAACGTCCTAACAGGAGCGTGTCGGTAAAAAATCGGTAAAAAGCGACACAGGAAAGCGTTCCACTTCAACGTGACCGTCTGTAAATAAAACACTCTCCACCAATCCACACACATCAGGTCACGATACAAAGCAGTTTGGTCAATCAGGCGCAAGCTACGAAATTTTACGGCGCGACGCGCAGTACGGCAGCGAGGAACATCGATAAAAACGCGAAGAAATTTGTGCGGACTAAAATGGCAAAATCGCGAACCACAGCGTGTGAGAAGACGAAAGTTCGCTATAAAAATATCCAGCAGAGAACCGCTTGAATAAGTAGGTGTCGTTACAAATTGATACAGCGAGTATTCAGATAAAAAATTGTTCAACATATTATTCGCAGGGTCACCATCAGGCTTTGTAAGATCGCAATTTAGGTCGCCGCAGATAATCACTTTACACGAAGGATGATCAATGCAAAGCCGTTCATACTGGGACCCTAGATCGGAGAAGTCCGCCTTTAAGTCTGCAACATTGCGCGCCGGGGAGGGCGGTAGACTGTGCCGAGAATAAACCTCCGCTTGCTATCCGGCTTCACCACGGTCCACAATGACTCGAGCCTGCTGTTGGGTCGTGGTTGCACTAGGGTGTCCCAAATTTCACTAAGTTTTTCCAATCACTTCGGATACACCGGCATCCCGTTCCTTGACTCATCTGAACCTCACACACCAATTTGCAGAGTAAACTACCGGTAAACATGATTGCCGCTAGCGCTTTGAAGACATGTCAAATATTTGGTGTTATATGATGCTGCAGCGTCGGAGTCTCCATACGCATAAATGCAGTAACTCCCAAAGTTTGAAGCGTGGGAGACTACCATGATCACTTGTCGTATGTTTTGTACTGTTCTATTGAGTTAAAAGGTGTCTGGGTGGATCCAGGAGTGATCATGAGGTCATAATCATTCCCCACGTGGGCCTAGATGAGTTTCAGACAGGCACTTTTCGTTTTTCGTTCGTTTTTTTATGCGTAAATCACCAAAGCAAAGTCAATCCGGAAAACGTCACGGCCGAATTCTAGAATCGGTTTAGGGCAAGACGTAAGATTAAAAATTTGTAGGCCCACCACGGCCTTACCCGAATTACAGCTCTTACGATTTTAAATGAGCCCAACCTTCACATTGACAATTACCTGGATCTAATCTTGTACCTCGCTTCATGATTGGAACACGTCGTAACATTCACCTACATTTTCCTGTTTCAGACGTCCGCTCGTAGAACCACTACCGTCCGAGAAGAAACTTCATTGAGCTTGTTCTCTTATACGCTCTGCCACTAGACAGAACTGCAATGGGACGACCTGTGGGATCGAAGAATGTGTCAAGTGTCCGAGCGGCAACATCATCGAGAACAAACGTCGATCTGGTGCAACTGAGCGCACAAAAGATGTAGCAAAAGCGAAGAAGAAAACTGACGGCAAGAAGATAAATTCGAGAGTAAGCCACCGAAACAAGGCAGACGACATCGTGGGCAAACCGATATATTTTTTCCCTTTTACTAAGCTCCCCCAGAACAAAGTAGTTGTTCAACGGTATCTTTCACTTCGGGAGCAACACACGCGCAAGAGTAGAGACGCGAGAGCCCGTGAGATAACGACCGAACTGATCAACCTAATATGGGTACCGAGTGAAATCCCAGTGGTAACGCCTAAAATTTGCAAAAAACGGGTCTTAGAAGTATTTCGGACATATCGCAGATTTCAAAGTCTGAAGAGCAGATTTCAAAGTCTGAAGAAATCCGCCAAGACCAACCAGGCAGTGAAAGAGTTCCAAGCATACATGTCTCAGTTGTGTGACCTGAGTCCAAGTGACCTGCTTGAGAGGCTGAAAAAGGGGAGTCGCCTGCAAACTGAGTGGATGGAGGACTGGAAGTGGTATCAACAGATGTGTCTAGAAAGTCAGCCAGGAGTCCTTGCTGGACGAGACAAAGTGATGGAGATGAGAATGAAAGCAAGAGACAAAAGGCGCAGTCGTCAACAAAGCAAGGAAAGCCAGAGTCACGGTCAATCAAGAGCCGAGGCCTCGTCGTCATCAGACTCTGATGACAGTGACGGCGACAGCGAATGGGTTGGCGGAAAGCGAAAAAGAGCAGCTGGTAAAAGAAGCCTACCGGATGAACTCTCTGCAACTCATGATCGTTTGCAAATGAGCTTCCGGCAACGGGCCATGGCGTCCGCCCACGCTATCTCTGCGACAGGCGGAGACATAAGCAACATCTCACTTTCCAAGAGCACTTTGCATAGGCAAGCAAAGACATCCCGACTAGAGAAATCCACTGCGCTCAAAGGAGAATTCGTTCCCCCTCTCATCCAGTCATTCATTTTGATACAAAGCTCGTCGCACCCAAAGGAAAAGATCCGGAAGAGCGGGGTGCTATCCTTGTAGGTGGAGGTGACGAGTTGCCGCAACCAAAGCTGCCTGCTCGGGATCCCTAAGCTGCCAAGCAGCAGTGGGGCTGATGTCGCAGAGGCAGTTCTTGAGCAATTAGCCAAAGACAAAGTCAGCCCAACATCAGTGACGGGCTTTGTATATGACACCACAGCTTCCAACACGGGCAAGAAATCAGGCGCCACATGGAGGCTTGAAAGGGAAATTGGTCATGCCGTGCTCGGTCTTGAGTGCCGCAGACATGTGCAAGAAAGACACATATCTCATGCGGCATCTGCCGTATTTGGCGCAACAAAAGGGCCGTCGAAGACTCTTTACAAAAAGTTCCAGAAGTCCTGGTCGAAGCTGGACAAAACGGCACACTTGAAACGTTTTGACTGGTCAGTTTATGAGGACGGAAGCTTCATGCACAAAAAAGCGAGAAGTGTGCTGAACTGGGCAGAAAAACACATGAGGTCATCCTCGTTCCCGCGAGACGATTACAAGGAGCTGTGTTGCCTAGTTGTTGAGTATCTCGGTGGGAACCTGTCTGGGAAACCTCAGCTACGCAAGCCGGGTGCCATGCACGAGGCTCGGTTCATGGCCGACGCTCTCTACATTCTGAAGATGGCGCTGCTGTCAGATCAGCTGGACCTCACACCAGAAGATGTCAACAACATCAGGAAAATGGCAGATTTCATAGCGCTCTTCCACGCGCCCTACTTTCTGAGGTCTGCACTCGCTGCCGCAGCTCCCGGAGATGATCTGACCTACTTTAAGGAGATGCAAAAACTGAAGAAGCTGGCTGAGTTCAGGCAAGTCGCAGACGCCGTCATGAAGTCCATCCAGAGGCATACCAGCTATCTGGAATCTTCTGCTGTGGTATTTGCTCTGTTCAATGACGAACTGCCAGCACAGAAGCGACAGGACATTGCAACGGCGTTGTCCTCCATCCCAAGTCCTGCTGCCGTAGCAATGGGGAAACCAGATGCTGTAAAACTCTGCAACGTAGCAAAATTGGCATCATTGGTAGGGCCAAGATCATGGCTGCTGTTCATCCTTCTAGATGCATGCGCCCTCGAATGGTTGCAAGAGCCTGTCGAAGAATGGAAAAATATATCAAGCTGTAACGCAGTTCATAAATACGTCAACAGCCTGGCAGTTGTGAATGATGGAGCGGAGCGTGGGGTAAAGCTAGCACAAGAGCTGATCGACAGAACAGAAGATGAGGACCAGCTGCAGGCGCTTGCCCAGGTGGTAGCATGGCACAGGTCGAGCTGCGGTCACACGAAGAAGGACTACACGGGTCTGTAGTGGTAGACGGATCTCAGAGCAGGGTACGATGGCGTTACGTGGTAGACGGATCTCAGAACAGGGCACGATGGCTTTAATACGCCTGGCTTTAATACAGATGGCACCGTTCAATGTGTTTCTTTGGCATGTCATATTCCGCGGACGATCCGATTTGAAGCGAGTCGCTTTGGGCACCAACGCGAAATCTTTATTGGTTTACATACTCCTGGACGAAATCAGGGGTATATCAAATCACTCACACCAAAATTAAAATGGGCACTGCCCCCCCCCCCCACACACACATCCGTATCTACATCAATGAAATAAAACTGTTAACGTAATGCTCCATCTAAATGTGCGTATAACTGGGCATCAGAGAAGCTAATATTGCTGCGTTAGTTAAATAGGTATCCGATTTTGCGTGGGGAGACTGCAACGTTGCATCATCATATTACACCAAATGTAAGTAAAACTTCAGAGCGCTAGCGGCAATCATGTTTACCGGTAGTTTACTCTGCAAATTGGTGTGTGAGGTTCAGAAGACTCAAGAAACGGGATGCCGGTGTATCCGAAGTGTTTTGAAAAACTTCGTGAAATTTGGGACACCCTGTTGCACAGTCACTTTGAGCGGTGTCACGCTTATACCGTCCCTGACGGCCACGGCCACACCACCGAAGCCACGATTGTCCGGCCGGTCCGCACGGTAGAGTTGATAGCCCGGCAGAACCAGCAGACGGTTTGGTGTGGCAGGCTTAAGCCAGGTCTCGTTCAGTGTCATGATATCATACTTGAGTTGACGGAGCCCGAGAGACACTTCGAGCAATTTCGGTTTCAGACCGGATGTTTATGTGACCAATCAGTAGAACAGACTTGCCTCTTGCACGACAATCCCACCGATGCGCCCCTCTGCTCCCGCGGCGCCGGGCTCCGGGCGCGCGTCTGCCACGCCTGGTCCTGCGTGGACGGACGCCCAGATCAGCTGGGTGGACGCCCCGGACGGACCCGCCCGAAGCCATCACTTGGTCAGCTGGTGACCGGCCACGGCCGACCTCAAGGTCGTCCGGACCGCCGCTGCTCCTGCGCTGACGGCCGGCCGACCGCAGCGGACGACTCACGGGCATGGCAATGACCGCCAGGGCACACAAGGATGTAGTGGCAGCAGATTCGCTCACTCACCAGAAACAGGCCCGTCGTCGCCGAGGCCGACGAGGCGTTCGAATCGGAGCGATCAATTGCGATGGTTGCAGATAGGTTCCAAACCGCAACACACTCGCACCGACTTCTTAACATATGTTGCCCTTCGTGCACACAGTGTGCACGTGAAAGGAAGCATCTCTACAGCCATATGGAAGGCTATTTCTGGGTTCAAATGGTCAATTTGTGATTTGTGGAATTTATGGAACAGATACGAGGGAGGGAAGACACGTCAAGCATGCTTTGTAAGCACATGCCTTCCATGTCGTTGTGTGAAGTTATGCTTGAAAAGCTGGGGGTTGAAAACTAAGAATATACAAGTTGAAAGATGACGGGAAAATAGCGTAGTGTAGGGCTTCCAACAATATTGGGGGAAAAGGGTGGGAAATTGTTCCCAGCTGTGTGCCATTTGCCATTGAAATCTATATATTTGGGGACATGTTGATAACCTACCTCCAGGTTCCATTGGTGTCTGCATGAGTTCGTAATTTCAGGTAATCTAGTTAATAAATAAATATCCTGTGGATGCTAGTAATATAGTTTCTATCTCAAGTAGGACTGGAGCTTCTCTAAGATAATTGAGGGCTCAGGCAGCTTCAAACTAACTTTGATTTAGTGTGTACCCAAAGTCCTAATAATTAAGGGTGGAAATGATGATGAAATTCAAGCCCACCCCTCCTCAACGTTGAGGTGGGCTTGATGAAACTCAAGCCCACCTCAACGTTTCATTTCACCTATAATTAAGTTGATATGCAATTCAAACAAGCCTGTGGATAAATAACTGCTCTTCTCAATTCGTTTGCAACATCATTGTAATTCTGGGTTCAACATGTGGATAGTCCTGGTACATGTGATGTTTAACTTCATGTGTAGAAAGCAACACATCCAAGCATGTCACTTTAAAGGTCACCATTTGACCTCAGGTCAACGAAGACTTTAACATTACACCCCATGGAAAAATCACATGGTACCGAATAACATTTTCCTGAATACATTTATCGGATGGTCGATTAGCGTCGAATAATCGCCCACCGAGCAAGGAAGCAGCACATCCGACCGAGCATGTGACCTGCAAGGTCAACGTTTGACGTCATGTCAGGTTTGATGAAATTCAGAAAATTAAAGTGGTCCACTGGGGTACCGTATGTGGGCCAAACGATGCATTAGATGTAGACTATCTCAACACTGATGCATGCACTAGCAATACAAGAAGCAGCACACTGCGTGACCTGACCTCTATCTATGGCGCATGTCATCAGGTAACACTAGCATCCCAATCAGCAACGCATTCAGAAACGTATTTACCAATATCCTCCGATTCGACTGAAAATTTGGCCTCAACCTTCGCAGGCATGCACCACGAAACGAGTTTTTGCTACGACGAAACCTTTCGCCTTCAAAGGTGAAAAGGTCAGCGAGGTCAAATCTGGGGTACTGCATAGCTTGCCGGATAATTCACTTATTGGAATGATTCAAACGATTGTGCCACCGCCATCACGGTGGCATGCAGCACACCAAGTCAACTGGTCATTCGAGGTCACCATTTGACCTCGGGTCAACGAAAACTTTAACATTACACCCGATCGGAAAATCACGGGGTACCGAATTACATTTTTCTGAATACATTTATCGGATGGATATCAGCGTCGAATAATCGCCCACCAAGCAAGGAAACAGCACATCCGAGCATGTGACCTTCAAGGTCAGCGTTTGACCTCAGGTCAGGTTTGATGAAGGTCAGAAAATGAAAGTGGTCCATTGGGGGCCAAACGATGCATTGAATGTAGACTATCTTAACACTGATGCATCCACTATCACTACAAGAAGCAGCACACTGCGTGACCTGACCTCTATCGATGACGCAATTCATCACGTAGCACTAGCATCCCATTCGGCAACGCATTCAGAAACGCATTCACCAATATTCTCCGATTCGTCTGAAAATTTTACATAACCTTCGCAGGCATGCACATGCACCACGAAACAATTTTTATACGACGAACCCTTTCGCCTTCAGAGGCGAAAAGCTAAGCGAGGTCAAATCTGAGGTACCGCATAACTTGAAATCCATAAGAAATGTCTAACTTCCTCAGTATGAATCCGTAAATCCCAGATAGATCCATCTCATCGCGAAACAATGGTACACTATCCTACTATGACAATATACACCAGCATATCCTAACTTCACAAATATAGCACTGACGGCGACACCGGAAACCCGATGCAATGACCCGCGGCGTGTAACCAAGTCCCGTGCCCTTCAGCTGGCATTCCTAAAAGAATAAAAAAGAAAGCTATCGCTCACATGACTTTTAAGCAAACCTTAGTCATACACGACCAATGCTATACAAGAGAAATAGCCTTGACAAGCCCAATGTCTCGTACGCCGCAAAAGCACCATTATTAAACGCCGCAAAAATACCATTATTTTAAAAGGTACAACAAAGTTCGCATTCAAACCTTGATGACGTCACAGGTTTGCATTCGTATATTGCAGAAATTGGTAGCATCAGGCAAGTTTCAATTTAACTGCATGAGGGAGTGACTTTTTCAGGCGTACCGGACCACAGAGGTCATTTGCGCCACCTTTGAAGCGAGTACGTTACATGTCTGACTATAAAAGCGTATGTTTGCGATCAAGGTGCAGGCATGTGGACGTTTACGTAAAGGGAATTTTACGTTATAGTTTGTGTGATATTTTAGGCGCTGAAGGCGGGGCTAGGATGGGGACATCCCCCTAATGTCTAGATGGCATGGGGGTCGATTTGTATCCTTTTGTGGGGGCCAGGGCCCCACCAGTGTTGATCTTGGCCCCCCATGTTGATTTGGCCCCCAACAACATATGCTATTTTCATGCTCATAAAAAGTTGAAGGAAAAAAGAACAAAAACACCATGCTAGGTACATAGAAAATGTAGTTGATGTTAACCAGCACATTTTGTAATAAAAAAACAGATTTGGGTTAGATAGTGGACTGACTCTCCACCTTTTGCTACAAAATTCAAAATGGTGTGCACAAAAATCAATTGTCATTGTCAAACTTGCATACAATCCAGTCCCGTGAACCACAATCAGTTATCATTGAGAGTGTGGATATACAAACTATAATGAATCTCAACAGCCCACTCATCACACTATCAGTTTGATATTTGCCTCGTCAGTTACAGAAATTCCAGCGCCTAAAGTCTAAATTTGAGGTTACAGTGACAAATGTGACGGAGGTAAGACATCTGTGGTGCAATTGCGCGCAGTGTTTAATCCGGAGGCCAATCTCATGTGACGTCGTACTGATTCGTTTTTGTACTTCGCACATTCTGATGTATCTGCGGATTGGTGTGATTTTAAATAGTGAATAAATAGCTTGCTGATATTTAATTCCCAAAGGAACAGTAGTTGAAGATGTTGGCAGATAAGCTTGGAAAAAGTCCAGTCCATGCTTTTTTTCTGATTTGTGCTCAGGGTTTCCATGTTAATATCACATAACTACCACGTTTGTCTTCAAGAAGAGCTGTTTTTAGTTTACTTTTATTAATATTTTCATTCCACTGCTCTTAGTGCCCTTTCTGCCCAGGATTTGGGCACCTAGTGTTTCATTTCCGTCAAGGGGTTGGCACACCTTTTGGTAAATTTACAGCTTAACGTAATTTCTTATTAATTTTTCCCCTGCAATGTTTAGGAATGTGATGAACATAATGTTACTGCTCATTTTGGTAAATTTGTGTTTTAAGTTGTTTTATGAATTCGTGGAATGTATCATTTCAATGCAATGTTTATGAATGTGACTCAGATGATGGGACCACTCATTTTCTATACAAATGCCTACATTTCAGGCTGTGAGCAAAATAACACCAACAAAAAGCTTTGAATTAGGTGACATAGGGTAAAGTATTTTTTTAAATAAAAAAAATGCAACATAATCTAACCTAACCTAGCTTAACCTCATACAATAAAATATAATAAAATATTTTTTTTTTATAGTGAAACATTTTTTTATTTTTTACAATAAAAAAAGGTAACCCAGCTTAACCTAACCTAACACATAAGCTGCTTTTAAAGAAAAAAATATATTTCTTTCAAATGTTGGAACAATTTTTGCAAAAAATGTCCAACTTAAAACACAAATGGGCTGTTTTGTTATCTTACATAACCAAACAGCCCATTTGTTTGCTTTATGGAGGCAAATGTGTAATAACTTGCCTTGTTACCACCTTAAAGCACAATCATTCTGGTTAGATTAGGTTAGGTTAGGTTTTTTTCACTTGTAAAATTTCAAAGAAAATAAATTGCTAGATATTTTCCCAATCTTGTTTTTATAGTTGTTTTCTCCAAGGTCAGCTTAGGCTAGGTTGCATTAGGTTATGTTTAATTTTTAATGTATTTCTTTTAATTGCTATGTTACCTAACTCAAAGTCCATTTTTTACGTGATTTTGCTGCCAACCTGGAAAGTAAGCATTTGCACAGAAACTGAGTAGTGCCATCAGCTTAGTGACATTCATAAACATTGCGTTGGAAATTTAAATATACAAATATGAATAAAACACATAGAAGCACAAATTAAACGTCCTTTCCTCTGTAAATGCATGCCTTTCAATTGGGAGTAAAAAACAACACCAAAAAGGGTGTGGAGTAAGGAAATATAGCATACGAATAATGTTAAAGATGTATGATAACCTTACCTAACATAGTTCAATTTCCCGTACAAGAAATTAATTGTTTTTAATTGAAATTTTCGAGGCATTTTCTCAAATATTTTCAACTTAAAAACCTAACCTAAGCTAGCCTGAACTGTTTATTATTTTTTTGTAGAAAAATCATTAACATAAAATAACATAACATAACATAAAATTATTTACCAACAAATGATTTTTTTTTATAACTTACAACAAAAGCCTAACCTAACCTGACAAACCTCACCCCTTTGTATGCTTCATGGAGGTAAAATGTGTATAAAACTTGTCTTGTGGTTACCTTAAACTGTGATAATACCTGGTTTTTTGGGTAATATTTCAGCTCATGGTACTCTCTGACTTCTTCTGATTTCTTTTTTTAATGCAGTGCTTGTTAATGTGCTGAAAATGATGTAACCGCTCATTTCCTCTGCAGATGCACACTTTTCAATTGTGAGGAAAAATAACGTGGAAAAGTGGGCTTGGATTTGAGTAATATAGGATGAAAAATAATGTTCAGATAAAAAAATGTAACATAACCTAACCTAACCTAGCCTAGACTTCCATGCAAGAAATTATTATTTTTATGCCAAATTTCCCCCCACCCCCCAATTTCGTTTTTCTCAAACATTTTGAACTTAAAAAGTCTAACGTAACCTAATCTAGCTTGAACCGTCTTTGGATATTTTTTTTTTAATTTACTAACTTACAACAAAAGCCTAGCCTAACGGAATTAGGCAAAACCTAGCTCCTTTGAATGATTCGTGGAAGTAAAATGGATGTAAAACATGTCTTGTGGTTACCTTAGACTGCAATAATATCTCTTTTTGTGCTACCTGGTGCACGTGATGAACCTCCATCTGCATGCTGCATGAGAGGAGCATTGCACTTATTGGTTCACAAAGAACAATAACATGTTGAAAGTACAATATTTTCAGGAATGGAATCCTGTGCTGATAACATTTTCTGAGTTATAAATTTGCAGATCAGATCTACATCATTTGTGTTAATAAATATGAGAAATTCATAGAAATGCTTACACCGGTTTGTGGACAAGAAGTTATTCTGATGATTTCTGATGTATTGGAAAATGACAAATGTTCATGATGGAAGCATGCAAAGTTAAAGTACATATATCTCAATAAGTGGTCAGTTCACTAACAAGACAGCAAATTCACTCAAATAGCACTCAAAATTCCAGGCGGCCCACTCTTTTTGCAAGTTTAAAATCGATGACAGTGCTTTCTTAAATCATGTTTAAAGCACATGAAGGAAATGTATTGCTGACACTTGTTAGGAACTGATGTGTGTAACGTTAATTATCATTTCTAATGTCCTGATGTTTGTACACAAAGTATAGCTCACTATTGTAAATAGCATGGGAAGTATGATGCCATATATCATGGCTAATTTATGGTCAAACTGTTATGCAGCAGATTCCATGCATTGTTACTTAGTTATTTGGGCTTTAGGGCACAGACCATGTTGATCACATAGCTCCCTGCATTGTTGTTAACTGATACATCAGTATGTTTGCAAATTCACTGATGAGTGAATCCATACCATTCTCACTGGGATATAAAAGCTACATTATAACATTGCTTATACCGGGCGGCTGTGTCGGTGCATTGACGGCACGTTAAACTTTCGGTCAAAATTCTGCCGTTTAACTTGAATTAATGGATCGGGTGGTGGGGCCACGGTTCACGCAACAAGCTCTGCTTAGCAATCGGACCCTGGTCCATAAAGCCACCCCAACAAGAACTCGGATGAAACTTATTAAAACAAAATATATATATAAAAAATGCATATAACAGAAACCCATCTCGATTGTCCTGCTTACTCAGGACACCATAGAAGTAAATGAAGCCAATGAAAGCCATAGAAGTCAATGAAGCCAATGAAAGCCATAGAAGTCAATGAAAATGTTACTTCATCCCCTGTATTGTTAATGGAAGCAAGTCTCTTGAACCATATGTTATGTCCTTCACAGTGTTGCTCCATCCACCTCCAACTCCAACCCTGACCAAACTTCAGGAGCTCATCCATCTCCAAAGCAGTGTGTTGAAGAAGGTATGTATTGCAGCATAACTACTGTGACCGGAATTCCATTGTATCCATGTTGCCTTACAATCCATCCTTGCTGATCCATGTTGCAGATGTTTGACTTTCCTCAAACTGTCTGGATAACTGGGGAGTTGAAATCACATGTGTGATGAAACAGATGAACTATTCCTGGATTCTTATGTTGCATCATTGCATGGCACAGTGACATACCGAATGGGGAGGGGAATTGTGGGAAGTTGCCTCACCCCCCCGTCCTGATAGGTTGTGGGGCCACCAAGCATCCGCCGACCTTAGGAAAAAAATGCGCTATGCTCCCTAAGAATTTCACTCGGTCCACCAAAAATCGCACCGGGGCTCAGAAAAATCACATTGGGGCCCCCAAACGTAGCGCAGGGGCCCCGATAATGACGCTGGGGCCTCAAAAGTTTGTACCTGGGACCCTGAAAATCACGTTGGGGCGCAAACAAGTCGTGCCGGGATTCAAGAAAATCACGACAGGGGCCAAAAACGGTCGGGCCGGGGCCTCCTGAAAATCACGCCGAGACTGGGGTATTAAGAATTATCACCCGGGCCCCTGAAAATCACGCCAGTGGCCTGATAGGTCCCACCGGGGCTCTAAAAGTCTCGTTGAGATCAACCAACAAATGAAGCCGGGTGAATGAAAAACAGTCTGGACACGGAAAATCAATCTGGGATCTCAACAATAGCTCCAAAAGCTCACAAAACTTGTTGGGCCCCCACAAACGTGTCGTAGCCACCGCAAGGGATCCCAACAAGTGACGACGGGGCCCCAAAAAATCGCACTTAGACAAAAACAAATTCACGCCGCTTCTCTTGAAAATCTCACTGGGTCCAAAACGTCGTGCCGGAGCCCCACAAGTTGCAGCTGGCTTCCCAAGTACCAATATATACCCGGAATGTCACCTTGCGGACGGAAAAATTGCGTCAAGGATCCACAAAATAAGAAGTCATCGGACGCCGATAAAGAATCCTGTTTGGGCACCGGAAAAAACGCACCGAGAGCCAGAAGAATCGTACGGGGTTCCAAAAATAGCCTGCAGGGAGCTTATAAAAATAGACTTTACCACAAAAACCACAAGGAGACTCCATCGAATCGACCAGAGCACCGGAAAATTAAGAATGGGTCCCGAAAGAAAATTATCCGAAGGGCCTTTCTACTCTCGATCGTGCAATCTGCGGAAAAAAACACGTTGAGCAGCCGCAGTGGCGTACTAAATGGAAAAATTCCCCTCCCTAACGTTAGGCACCAAGGAAATACTTTCACCCATCGTCATTACCGTTCAAGTCTGCTGTGCTCTGATGCTTCATCAATGCCGGTGTGTTTTAGCCTGCATCTGATCGCTGAAGTATTTTTATTTAAGCCGGTGTGTGTTTGTTGGTGTGTGGAGTGAGGAGGAGGGTAACAGTGACGGTGACGGTGACGATAGATCCGAGCCCACTATATGGCACTGCAGTCGCATGCTATTACTCAGAGTTGTTATGTTGGTGAGTTCGAGTCTCACCTGTCGCTACTCTTCGCCCGCGACCAATCGGCGTGAGATATTGGCGACGCTATATGACACAACGGTCGACGTGTCGTAGAACCAATAACCAACCAAGAGTTGTTATGTTGAAATGTACTGAGCACTGCCCTTTTAATTATGTGACTTCACCAGTTATTGGACGATTTTCCCCGATGGTGAGGATGCTGAATAAACATAAACATACACATCGTCGAATAAGAAATCAGAATGTCAGATCTGAAAATATAGTGGGCTAAATCCGATTAGTTTTTTTTTTGGGGTCTAGTGTGTTGGCACTTCGGCCCCCCAATGTTTTTCAAAAATCGACACCCCTGACAAATAGTATTACTATTAAAAGGCGGGGAAGGAACAAGGAAAAAGCAGCAACAAAAAAACTATCTGTATCAATAATGGACTTCGGAACTGGCCTGTGCTCAACTGAAAGCGACATAACAGACAAAGTATAGTACAGTGGTGCTAACTGGTGTGCATATTCATCGTACAGTACAACAGGGTACCTTAATTACTACACCATGAACAGCGACGAACTCTACTATCCAACATAGTTACTTGTCTGGTGGCCCGAGGTAAAAATGCATCCTCCGGAGGTGAAGAGGAATGTGAAACATTGCTCCTTGGGAGAAGGGATGTGCTGCTTCCGGTGGTGAGAAGGGGAGGTGAATTACTGCCTCTTCCGGAGATGAAAAGGTAATGTGAAATAATGTTCCATCTGGAGTTGTAAGATATATGCGAAAGTCTACCCTCTAAAGGGATCAGTGAATCTAGAACACTGCTTCCTCTCCAGATGAAGGAAGGACTTGAAATACTGCTCACCTGAGCAGATATAGGAACGAGGTGTAGCACTGTTTCCGGAACGTCTCGTATTGTTCGGAGTTAACGCCGCCTATCGCTTCGGCCATCTCCTTGCTAAACTTCATGGGCTTGGGATTGCGGTTCAGGATGTAGTCGATGTTGAAGTCCACATCGATGAGGTTGCCGGCTTAGTCAGCAGCGAGCTGTCCAGGTGGCGGTCTCCGACACCCAGCAGGTAGGTGATGACACAGTAGCCAGCTGAAGGGCACGGGACTTGGTTACACGCCGCGGGTCATTGCATCGGGTTTCCGGTGTCGCCGTCAGTGCTATATTTGTGAAGTTAGGATATGCTGGTGTATATTGTCATAGTAGGATAGTGTACCATTGTTTCGCGATGAGATGGATCTATCTGGGATTTACGGATTCATACTGAGGAAGTTAGACATTTCTTATGGATTTCAAGTTATGCGGTACCTCAGATTTGACCTCGCTTAGCTTTTCGCCTCTGAAGGCGAAAGGGTTCGTCGTATAAAAATTGTTTCGTGGTGCATGTGCATGCCTGCGAAGGTTATGTAAAATTTTCAGACGAATCGGAGAATATTGGTGAATGCGTTTCTGAATGCGTTGCCGAATGGGATGCTAGTGCTACGTGATGAATTGCGTCATCGATAGAGGTCAGGTCACGCAGTGTGCTGCTTCTTGTAGTGATAGTGGATGCATCAGTGTTAAGATAGTCTACATTCAATGCATCGTTTGGCCCCCAATGGACCACTTTCATTTTCTGACCTTCATCAAACCTGACCTGAGGTCAAACGCTGACCTTGAAGGTCACATGCTCGGATGTGCTGTTTCCTTGCTTGTTGGGCGATTATTCGACGCTGATATCCATCCGATAAATGTATTCAGAAAAATGTAATTCGGTACCCCGTGATTTTCCGATCGGGTGTTATGTTAAAGTTTTCGTTGACCCGAGGTCAAATGGTGACCTCGAATGACCAGTTGACTTGGTGTGCTGCATGCCACCGTGATGGCGGTGGCACAATCGTTTGAATCATTCCAATAAGTGAATTATCCGGCAAGCTATGCAGTACCCCAGATTTGACCTCGCTGACCTTTTCACCTTTGAAGGCGAAAGGTTTCGTCGTAGCAAAAACTCGTTTCGTGGTGCATGCCTGCGAAGGTTGAGCCAAATTTTCAGTCGAATCGGAGGATATTGGTAAATACGTTTCTGAATGCGTTGCTGATTGGGATGCTAGTGTTACCTGATGACATGCGCCATAGATAGAGGTCAGGTCACGCAGTGTGCTGCTTCTTGTATTGCTAGTGCATGCATCAGTGTTGAGATAGTCTACATCTAATGCATCGTTTGGCCCACATACGGTACCCCAGTGGACCACTTTAATTTTCTGAATTTCATCAAACCTGACATGACGTCAAACGTTGACCTTGCAGGTCACATGCTCGGTCGGATGTGCTGCTTCCCTTGCTCGGTGGGCGATTATTCGACGCTAATCGACCATCCGATAAATGTATTCAGGAAAATGTTATTCGGTACCATGTGATTTTTCCATGGGGTGTAATGTTAAAGTCTTCGTTGACCTGAGGTCAAATGGTGACCTTTAAAGTGACATGCTTGGATGTGTTGCTTTCTACACATGAAGTTAAACATCACATGTACCAGGACTATCCACATGTTGAACCCAGAATTACAATGATGTTGCAAACGAATTGAGAAGAGCAGTTATTTATCCACAGGCTTGTTTGAATTGCATATCAACTTAATTATAGGTGAAATGAAACGTTGAGGTGGGCTTGAGTTTCATCAAGCCCACCTCAACGTTGAGGAGGGGTGGGCTTGAATTTCATCATCATTTCCACCCTTAATTATTAGGACTTTGGGTACACACTAAATCAAAGTTAGTTTGAAGCTGCCTGAGCCCTCAATTATCTTAGAGAAGCTCCAGTCCTACTTGAGATAGAAACTATATTACTAGCATCCACAGGATATTCATTTATTAACTAGATTACCTGAAATTACGAACTCATGCAGACACCAATGGAACCTGGAGGTAGGTTATCAACATGTCCCCAAATATATAGATTTCAATGGTAAATGGCACACAGCTGGGAACAATTTCCCACCCTTTTCCCCCAATATTGTTGGAAGCCCTACACTACGCTATTTTCCCGTCATCTTTCAACTTGTATATTCTTAGTTTTCAACCCCCAGCTTTTCAAGCATAACTTCACACAACGACATGGAAGGCATGTGCTTACAAAGCATGCTTGACGTGTCTTCCCTCCCTCGTATCTGTTCCATAAATTCCACAAATCACAAATTGACCATTTGAACCCAGAAATAGCCTTCCATATGGCTGTAGAGATGCTTCCTTTCACGTGCACACTGTGTGCACGAAGGGCAACATATGTTAAGAAGTCGGTGCGAGTGTGTTGCGGTTTGGAACCTATCTGCAACCATCGCAATTGATCGCTCCGATTCGAACGCCTCGTCGGCCTCGGCGACGACGGGCCTGTTTCTGGTGAGTGAGCGAATCTGCTGCCACTACATCCTTGTGTGCCCTGGCGGTCATTGCCATGCCCGTGAGTCGTCCGCTGCGGTCGGCCGGCCGTCAGCGCAGGAGCAGCGGCGGTCCGGACGACCTTGAGGTCGGCCGTGGCCGGTCACCAGCTGACCAAGTGATGGCTTCGGGCGGGTCCGTCCGGGGCGTCCACCCAGCTGATCTGGGCGTCCGTCCACGCAGGACCAGGCGTGGCAGACGCGCGCCCGGAGCCCGGCGCCGCGGGAGCAGAGGGGCGCATCGGTGGGATTGTCGTGCAAGAGGCAAGTCTGTTCTACTGATTGGTCACATAAACATCCGGTCTGAAACCGAAATTGCTCGAAGTGTCTCTCGGGCTCCGTCAACTCAAGTATGATATCATGACACTGAACGAGACCTGGCTTAAGCCTGCCACACCAAACCGTCCTGGTTCTGCCGGGCTATCAACTCTACCGTGCGGACCGGCCGGACAATCGTGGCTTCGGTGGTGTGGCCGTGGCCGTCAGGGACGGTATAAGCGTGACACCGCTCAAAGTGACTGTGCAACAGGGTGTCCCAAATTTCACGAAGTTTTTCAAAACACTTCGGATACACCGGCATCCCGTTTCTTGAGTCTTCTGAACCTCACACACCAATTTGCAGAGTAAACTACCGGTAAACATGATTGCCGCTAGCGCTCTGAAGTTTTACTTACATTTGGTGTAATATGATGATGCAACGTTGCAGTCTCCCCACGCAAAATCGGATCCCTATTTAACTAACGCAGCAATATTAGCTTCTCTGATGCCCAGTTATACGCACATTTAGATGGAGCATTACGTTAACAATTTTATTTCATTGATGTAGATACGGATGTGTGTGTGGGGGGGGGGGCAGTGCCCATTTTAATTTTGGTGTGAGTGATTTGATATACCCCTGATTTCGTCCAGGAGTATGTAAACCAATAAAGATTTCGCGTTGGTGCCCAAAGCGACTCGCTTCAAATCGGATCGTCCGCGGAATATGACACGCCAAAGAAACACATTGAACGGTGCCATCTGTATTAAAGCCAGGCGTATTAAAGCCATCGTGCCCTGTTCTGAGATCCGTCTACCACGTAACGCCATCGTACCCTGCTCTGAGATCCGTCTACCACTACAGACCCGTGTAGTCCTTCTTCGTGTGACCGCAGCTCGACCTGTGCCATGCTACCACCTGGGCAAGCGCCTGCAGCTGGTCCTCATCTTCTGTTCTGTCGATCAGCTCTTGTGCTAGCTTTACCCCACGCTCCGCTCCATCATTCACAAGTGCCAGGCTGTTGACGTATTTATGAACTGCGTTATAGCTTGATATATTTTTCCATTCTTCGACAGGCTCTTGCAACCATTCGAGGGCGCATGCATCTAGAAGGATGAACAGCAGCCATGATCTTGGCCCTACCAATGATGCCAATTTTGCTACGTTGCAGAGTTTTACAGCATCTGGTTTCCCCATTGCTACGGCAGCAGGACTTGGGATGGAGGACAACGCCGTTGCAATGTCCTGTCGCTTCTGTGCTGGCAGTTCGTCATTGAACAGAGCAAATACCACAGCAGAAGATTCCAGATAGCTGGTATGCCTCTGGATGGACTTCATGACGGCGTCTGCGACTTGCCTGAACTCAGCCAGCTTCTTCAGTTTTTGCATCTCCTTAAAGTAGGCCAGATCATCTCCGGGAGCTGCGGCAGCGAGTGCAGACCTCAGAAAGTAGGGCGCGTGGAAGAGCGCTATGAAATCTGCCATTTTCCTGATGTTGTTGACATCTTCTGGTGTGAGGTCCAGCTGATCTGACAGCAGCGCCATCTTCAGAATGTAGAGAGCGTCGGCCATGAACCGAGCCTCGTGCATGGCACCCGGCTTGCGTAGCTGAGGTTTCCCAGACAGGTTCCCACCGAGATACTCAACAACTAGGCAACACAGCTCCTTGTAATCGTCTCGCGGGAACGAGGATGACCTCATGTGTTTTTCTGCCCAGTTCAGCACACTTCTCGCTTTTTTGTGCATGAAGCTTCCGTCCTCATAAACTGACCAGTCAAAACGTTTCAAGTGTGCCGTTTTGTCCAGCTTCGACCAGGACTTCTGGAACTTTTTGTAAAGAGTCTTCGACGGCCCTTTTGTTGCGCCAAATACGGCAGATGCCGCATGAGATATGTGTCTTTCTTGCACATGTCTGCGGCACTCAAGACCGAGCACGGCATGACCAATTTCCCTTTCAAGCCTCCATGTGGCGCCTGATTTCTTGCCCGTGTTGGAAGCTGTGGTGTCATATACAAAGCCCGTCACTGATGTTGGGCTGACTTTGTCTTTGGCTAATTGCTCAAGAACTGCCTCTGCGACATCAGCCCCACTGCTGCTTGGCAGCTTAGGGATCCCGAGCAGGCAGCTTTGGTTGCGGCAACTCGTCACCTCCACCTACAAGGATAGCACCCCGCTCTTCCGGATCTTTTCCTTTGGGTGCGACGAGCTTTGTATCAAAATGAATGACTGGATGAGAGGGGGGAACGAATTCTCCTTTGAGCGCAGTGGATTTCTCTAGTCGGGATGTCTTTGCTTGCCTATGCAAAGTGCTCTTGGAAAGTGAGATGTTGCTTATGTCTCCGCCTGTCGCAGAGATAGCGTGGGCGGACGCCATGGCCCGTTGCCGGAAGCTCATTTGCAAACGATCATGAGTTGCAGAGAGTTCATCCGGTAGGCTTCTTTTACCAGCTGCTCTTTTTCGCTTTCCGCCAACCCATTCGCTGTCGCCGTCACTGTCATCAGAGTCTGATGACGACGAGGCCTCGGCTCTTGATTGACCGTGACTCTGGCTTTCCTTGCTTTGTTGACGACTGCGCCTTTTGTCTCTTGCTTTCATTCTCATCTCCATCACTTTGTCTCGTCCAGCAAGGACTCCTGGCTGACTTTCTAGACACATCTGTTGATACCACTTCCAGTCCTCCATCCACTCAGTTTGCAGGCGACTCCCCTTTTTCAGCCTCTCAAGCAGGTCACTTGGACTCAGGTCACACAACTGAGACATGTATGCTTGGAACTCTTTCACTGCCTGGTTGGTCTTGGCGGATTTCTTCAGACTTTGAAATCTGCTCTTCAGACTTTGAAATCTGCGATATGTCCGAAGTACTTCTAAGACCCGTTTTTTGCAAATTTTAGGCGTTACCACTGGGATTTCACTCGGTACCCATATTAGGTTGATCAGTTCGGTCGTTATCTCACGGGCTCTCGCGTCTCTACTCTTGCGCGTGTGTTGCTCCCGAAGTGAAAGATACCGTTGAACAACTACTTTGTTCTGGGGGAGCTTAGTAAAAGGGAAAAATATATCGGTTTGCCCACGATGTCGTCTGCCTTGTTTCGGTGGCTTACTCTCGAATTTATCTTCTTGCCGTCAGTTTTCTTCTTCGCTTTTGCTACATCTTTTGTGCGCTCAGTTGCACCAGATCGACGTTTGTTCTCGATGATGTTGCCGCTCGGACACTTGACACATTCTTCGATCCCACAGGTCGTCCCATTGCAGTTCTGTCTAGTGGCAGAGCGTATAAGAGAACAAGCTCAATGAAGTTTCTTCTCGGACGGTAGTGGTTCTACGAGCGGACGTCTGAAACAGGAAAATGTAGGTGAATGTTACGACGTGTTCCAATCATGAAGCGAGGTACAAGATTAGATCCAGGTAATTGTCAATGTGAAGGTTGGGCTCATTTAAAATCGTAAGAGCTGTAATTCGGGTAAGGCCGTGGTGGGCCTACAAATTTTTAATCTTACGTCTTGCCCTAAACCGATTCTAGAATTCGGCCGTGACGTTTTCCGGATTGACTTTGCTTTGGTGATTTACGCATAAAAAAACGAACGAAAAACGAAAAGTGCCTGTCTGAAACTCATCTAGGCCCACGTGGGGAATGATTATGACCTCATGATCACTCCTGGATCCACCCAGACACCTTTTAACTCAATAGAACAGTACAAAACATACGACAAGTGATCATGGTAGTCTCCCACGCTTCAAACTTTGGGAGTTACTGCATTTATGCGTATGGAGACTCCGACGCTGCAGCATCATATAACACCAAATATTTGACATGTCTTCAAAGCGCTAGCGGCAATCATGTTTACCGGTAGTTTACTCTGCAAATTGGTGTGTGAGGTTCAGATGAGTCAAGGAACGGGATGCCGGTGTATCCGAAGTGATTGGAAAAACTTAGTGAAATTTGGGACACCCTAGTGCAACCACGACCCAACAGCAGGCTCGAGTCATTGTGGACCGTGGTGAAGCCGGATAGCAAGCGGAGGTTTATTCTCGGCACAGTCTACCGCCCTCCCCGGCGCGCAATGTTGCAGACTTAAAGGCGGACTTCTCCGATCTAGGGTCCCAGTATGAACGGCTTTGCATTGATCATCCTTCGTGTAAAGTGATTATCTGCGGCGACCTAAATTGCGATCTTACAAAGCCTGATGGTGACCCTGCGAATAATATGTTGAACAATTTTTTATCTGAATACTCGCTGTATCAATTTGTAACGACACCTACTTATTCAAGCGGTTCTCTGCTGGATATTTTTATAGCGAACTTTCGTCTTCTCACACGCTGTGGTTCGCGATTTTGCCATTTTAGTCCGCACAAATTTCTTCGCGTTTTTATCGATGTTCCTCGCTGCCGTACTGCGCGTCGCGCCGTAAAATTTCGTAGCTTGCGCCTGATTGACCAAACTGCTTTGTATCGTGACCTGATGTGTGTGGATTGGTGGAGAGTGTTTTATTTACAGACGGTCACGTTGAAGTGGAACGCTTTCCTGTGTCGCTTTTTACCGATTTTTTACCGACACGCTCCTGTTAGGACGTTGTGCATTCGAAACCCTAGCGCCCCGGCTTTGTCTGACAGAACCAGAGATATCATGGCCCGCCGCCGGGAGGCGCTGCGTTACTTAGGTCACGGCTCTGCTGTTTACAGCGAGCTCAACAGACAGGTGCGCTCTGCCATTCGACGCGATACCCTTGACGATTTGCAGAGGGGTATCCAGGAGAGCTCACGAGGGGGCATATGGCAGTGCATTCGGTCCACCATGGGCGATGCCAAGTGACATCGTAAAGCTCCTGACGCTACGCCTGAGCAGCTAAACGAGTATTTTGTTGGCGTTGGACCACGCATTGCTTCGCCAGCAATGCGTTGCTGGTCAGGATGCCTCCCTGAGCCTGGCCCGTCGTTTGCAGCGAGTGGGTGCTTGTGCATTCTGCCTAGTACCACTGTCCTCTCCGAGCTGCGCGCCATCGTGCTCGGCATGAACAGCTCATCCGCCTGCGGAGGGACGGCATCAGCGTGGGTATGATCGGGCTGAGTTTTGGCGTCATTGGCAGTGTGCTTTAGTCAACATTTAGTCAACTCCAGCCTTACCACTGCCGACGTCTCCATCTCCTGGAAGCACTCCATATTTTATCCCATCTTTAAATCCGGTGACCGTACCAGCCCATCCAACTAGCGGCCCATCTCTATTGTCCCGATCATTGCCAAAATTGTGGAGCGTGCAGTCCACCTACCTATCCAACAACCACCTCCTCTCTCTCTCTCTTACCCAGCATGGTTTCCGCTCCCATCACTCAACGGAGACCGCGCTGATATCCATATCCGACCAGATCCTATCGGCCAATGATCGTGGTGAGATGTCCCTCCTTTTCCTCCTAGATTTAAGCGAATGCTTTGATGTGATAGACCATTCAAAACTCTTGACCAAATTAAGCCAGCACAGTATTGACACTTCACGGTTTTCGCCCTGTCTGAAAGACCATACCCAGAGTGTCAGCCTCACTGACAGTCTGGGTCGCAGCTTAAAATCTGTTCCACTTCCAAACAACATTGGAGTTTGTCAAGGTCATCTCTCGGCCTTTTGCTCTACTGCGTCCTCGCCAACGACCTCAGTCTGTTCGCTGAAGGCGCAAAAAGTCCTGAAAGCACGTCTACGAGCACGGATGACATCCCGGCATTCCTTAGTCCACCACGGTACGGGAGTACGGCGGGGTGTGCTGGAGGTACTAGGTATGCATTCGGAGGCCGAGTCGATTAACAGTGATGTAAAATTTTCCACCGAGAGGGGTGGACTAGATTGGCTGGGAGTATGATTAGATAATTTTTCCTGTATTATTTCATCAACAAGCTTCGCGGGCGCGAGATCAGACACCGCTCTTCTCAGAGCACGATCGGCGCCCGCAGTCAGCAAACAAAAAAGAGATCCAGGAAGGTCCAAGGTTTGAGCAGAAGACAAACCTGTAGCAGCAGAAGAAGCCAAGACACAAGAGATCCAGGGACCCCAGAGGAGCACTCCTGCGAATCTAGAAGGAAAACCTCCCTCACCAAATCCCCAACTACTCTGTCTCCTGACTAACCTTAACCCCACGGAGGAAACCTAACGGTGTCGAGCCCACTGTCTTGGGCCATTGCGGCCGGGGCAGGGACCAGATAGCGAAAGCTCGGTCCAGGGTGCAACGAATCCGGGTAGTTCTTCAGTCAGGAGGGACACTTGCGGGGGACGAAACCAAACCCTTACACACCATGGCGGCCGCCGCCAGCACCACACAAGGCACCTACCTAGTAGGTACGTAAACAGAGACAGGACACAACATCACACAGGAGTCTCCTTTCACTCTCGAGAGGACACTCAGACACATTCTTAATTCAACACACTTCAAGGTCCACATGCACACCACACACATCATAGTCCAAACACAGAGCAGCGTAGACACACAAACTCTACTAAACACAACTACCTTTAACAACCAACGCTGCTCATTCACGTTACACCGTAGCTTGAACACCAGCCGCGGCTACATTTGCGCCCCAGAGCTGGATAACTTACCTATTGACAGCATCGCCGCACTATTCGACGCCTCAGCCCTCCTGGATGCCACAGTTACAATCAGCCAGATTAAACGGGAGGCACGTTCGACTCACAAACGTCTAGTACTGACTTTCGACTTACCACACCTACCATCACACGTCCACATACACAACAAGGCCTACGAGGTCCGCCTCTACGTGCCTCTGCCACTACGGTGCTGGTTCTGTTTGCATTATGGACATGGCGAACGCGCATACGTGTCACCAACTCCCAGATGCAGCCAGTGCACCGGTCACCACGCGGCATCCGACTGCAACTCATCCGAAAGGAAGTGTGCAGGCTGTGATGGACCGCATCCCGCCACCGACCCTGACTGCCCCAAGTGGGCATACGAGAGGAGGTGTGGCGGCATGTGGCAACACATCGGGTGCCACACGCAACAGCACGACAGCACCTACGCCACACCACCACTGACACTCACACAGCCACAACTGCACCTCTCCACACCATCCACATACCCTTCACCCTCGACCCGGCCTCCTCCCACATCCTTTCCACCGCGGGCCCGGCTTCCCACGTCAACCCAACCGAGGAATGCGCTTCCTTCCCTTCCCACCCCATCTCAGCCCAGGCCCATGCCCACCACCATCCCACTATCCACCCCGCATCATCCCTCCTCCAACACACACCAGACCCAGACACGGTCCCCACCCCATCTCCCACCGGTACCCACCCATCCCCCACAGGACCTGGCCATACCCCTTCGCGCCACCGCCTCCAACCGGCCAGGGCCCACCTCGTAATCCTGAAGCCTTCCCCCCACTGCCTCCTCCAGGGCCTCGTCTCCTACCACATCCATCCGGCCGGCCCAAGCCAAGGCCTAGAAACAAGGCCACCACAACATCCACCCAGACAACCCGCAAGTCCACGGCCACCACCTCCTGCCAAATCGAACCTCCCACCACCTCCTGCACACCCACCCAAACCCACTCCAAAACCTAGTCTGAGGCCAGCACTCAGACTGAACCTACCACTCCTTCAAAGCCCGTCGAACCCACAACTTCAGGCCAACAAATCCCACCCAAACCTACCGCGCCTCCCAAGCGCAAATCACGCCGCCACTCTACCCAATCACCTCCCAGAACCAGTGCGACCAGGTCCAGGCTACCACCCCTGCCTGGGTCACCCCCAACCCTCTCTCCGTTCACCGGTTCAACCTTTCTCCACAACTCGACACCGATACCACTCCAGTATAGGAACACCAACAGTCACTAAGCGCGTTCGGCAATGGGACTTTTTCTTCAGTGGAACATTTCCTTCCAGGTAAATTCATAGAATTCAAATCTGAATTCTTGCAACAAAAACCATTACTAGCTGCGCTCCAAGAAACTCACTTTCGAGATTCTGACTCCACTTGGAACAAAATCCCAGATTACACTTGGCATGTCAACAACGTAAACGGCCCAAATAGGAAATGGGGCACAGCCATACTCATTTCAAACAGCATACCTCACCGTCCAGTAACGTTAAATACTCCCTGAATTGCGTAGCAGTCGGCCTCAAAATTGCCCACTGCCAAACCACAGTCATTTCACTATGCATCTCGCCGTCAGCTGAAACCCCACACCACAGGAGTTGGCGACTTGCTGCTTCAGGCCCCTCCACCAGTTTTCATTATGGGAGACTTTAATGGTAAACACCCCTCTTGGGGAAGCGACCAGATTGACGCTAGAGGGCGCGAAATTGACCAGTTTATTTCGGACCACAACCTAGTACTTCTTAACACCGGGGCCGCCACCCGCTACAACCCGACCTTAGGAGGATCGGACAGTTGAATTGACTTAACGTGCTGCTCCCAACGACTTAGCTCACTATTTGACTGGTCAGTTTCAGACGTTCCCGGGCTGAGCGACCACTATCCAATCACAATTAGGCTCAGCACGGACGCTATCCACCACACTAAGCTATTTACACAATCTTGGAACTTGAAAAGAGCGGACTGGGCTAAATTCGAGGAACAGGTGGCCCTCAACCTAACAACTTCAGAGACCAGTAAGATCGAGACAATCATAGGGGCCATCAGCTCAGCAGCACGAGTCTCAGTCCCAAAAGTAACAAACCTAGGAAAAAGGCATCTACGCCATGGTGGACCCCGGACTGTCAAAGAGCAATCACCGCACGGCGTCGTGCCCATAAACAATTCAAAAGATGCGTGTGCGAACCACACACCTATCATCATACAGACAATCTCAAAAACACTGCCGGTACACAATTCGAACCGCACGACAAAACTGTTGGCAGTCTTTTGCCTCTCAATTTAATAGGTTCACCCCTACCGGCAGAATCTGGGACCTGATGAAGCGTTTCAACCTGAAACGCCCACCACCATGCCTCTTCCCCCAGCTGACGGTGAAAGGACAGCACATCACTGACCCACAACAAGTCGTAAACCATTTTAAACTACACTACGTCAGCGTATCTGGCAACAGCAACTACGACACCACTATAGTAAGCGATCTAGACGCCCTGGCCTCCAAACAACTCAGCAAGTGTGGAAACACGTCGATTGGGCCGGACGACATCCATTACCAGTTTCTTAAACGACTAAGCAAAAACTCTCTAACGTACCTACTAGCGGCCATAAATGAACTGTACGAAAGCGACACGTTTCCCGCATCCTGGCGAGAGAGCGTAGTCATTCCATTGCCAAAGCCGCACAAAGATCACTCCACCCCAAAAGGTTATAGACCCATCTCACTTACTAGCTGTGCTAGCAAGTTAGTCCAACGCATGGTCAATACACGATTGAGGAAATTTCTGGAACACAACGACCTCCTCGACGAATTTCAGTGCGGCTTCCAGCGTCAAAAATCAACTACAGACAATCTGATTAGATTAGTGCATGACATAAAAAGTGGTCTACGCATCAAACGCACAACAGTAGCTTTCTACTTGGACATCACTGCCGCATTCGGCCGAGTACACAAATCCGCACTGACACACAAACTCCACAAGATAGGCCTACGCGGACACATGGCACACTTCAGTCTCAACCTCCTTAGAGACAGGAACCATAAGGTCCGATGCGGCAGTGTCACATCAAACACCACAACTCGGGAGCAGGGCCTGGCTCATGGGAGCGTGCTCTCACCGAGCTTCTTCATCATCATGATCAACGACATACTTGCTGACCACACTGACACTTCACTTCAATACTCACTTTTCGCGGACGACATAACCATTTGGACAACATCACAATGCTTCCCTAACGCTGAAAAAATATTCAAGCAGGACTAGACCATATTGCAAAGTGGTGCTTCACCCTGTCCGCAGAAAAATTGGCCACCGTCACATATAGTCGTCTCCGCCCAACACACAAAACTCTACTTAAAATCGATGGCAAAGCCATCGAACAGGTGAAATGCTTAAAGTTCTTAGGAGTATATTTAGACGAAAAACTCAGTTTCAACACCCACCTTACCTCCATCTCGAAGCGATGCGCGAAGCGCGTCAACATACTACGTGCACTTGCAGGCATAGACTGGGGCGGAGACAGGAAAACACTACTGCGTCTGTACACATCAATCATACGACCCATCCTACAATACAACAGCATCATTTTTGCCACCATTTCAGAAAGCTACAGCCGAACTTAAGAAATCATCCAAAACAGCTGCATCAGAGCAGCCACAGGTGCCCTCAGCACCACACCGATAGCCAGTCTCCTAGTGGACTCAAACACGCCCGCACTCCACGTCCGGAGGACACAACAGCTGTGCCGCTACCACATCAAAATCAAATCCATTAAAATAATCCAGCACAGTGCTGCTTTACGACTGACAGATACGACAAGAGCCGATTTGCGGGCAAACTTCCACCATATCGCATTCAAATTTCCACGGCTCTCTCAGATCTAAACTTCGCAATGCCATCCACTGCAACTCGACTGCCCACTAGGGCATTCTGGACTTTCAGTCAACCAAAGGTCAAGTACTTGCTCTCGGAGAAGAAATCCACTATCACACCGGCGGAAATTCTTGGCCTCTTCCACAAGTTCGCCGATGACAACAAACACAAATCACTCGTATTCACGGATGGGTCGAAACACGAGGCAAAGGTAGGCATCGGGATCACTGGACCAGGTCTCAGACTTTCCAAGCGTCTACCGGATAAATTATCCATCTACTCCGCTGAAGCAATGACCATTCTAGCCGCTATCACCATTCTCATGAGACGTAAAGCTAGAAACGTAGTAATTTGCTCAGACTCCAAATCTGTCCTCCAGTCAATTAGCAACACCCACGACTGTCCACATCACTTCATTGATAGAATCCAACAACTCGTGGCCCATAACATAAACATGAACTTTTCCTTCCTCTGGATTCCGGGCCACGCCAACATCCCAGGTAGCGAAGAAGCAGACCGGCTCGCAAAGCAAGCCTTAGCATTGAACACTTACCCTAGCGTGGAATATTCGGTAGACGATTGCAAAGCACTCCTACAACGCCACATTCGCCAGCATCAACAGAACACATGGACACAACACAACTCAACACAACACAAATCCAACCACACCCACGCAATCAAACCAACAATAGGTACATGGAACACATCAAATCAATCCCACCGACAAAAAGAGGTCATCCTCACTAGACTTAGAACTGGTTGCACAAAACTAACACAGCCTCAAATAGAGGGTGACCAATATAAAACACCGCACAGCGGCATCTGCAACACCACGTTAAGCATAGGCCACATCCTGCTAGACTGTAGTAACTTTAGCTCTCAAAGACAACCACTTAAGGCATTCTGCCAAAAAGGGGCATCACCCTATCGCTTTCATCGCTTCTCGGTGACAAGCACCCAGAACTCCTTCAATTGCTATTTGAATATCTGTATGCCACAAAACTAGCAGGAACACTGTAGGCACCACACCACCAACACTCACATCAACTCGAAATGCATGACCGCGAAACACTCGTAGGAAACACGTAAATAGCCATCCCCGCATGGCGTCGGACGTACATGAGGCGATTTGCTTCCAAATTATAAATAAATGGCTACCTAGCGGTGGCGTCGGACGTAGATGAGCCGACTTGCTTTAGGAAAACATAAAAATAAAAATAAAAATTAGCATAACGTAAAACGACTACCCAGAGGAGCCATCGGATGTAGATGAGCCGATTTGCCTTGCATCCCATAACGTAAAAGGGCTACCCAGAGGTACAGCGGACGTAAAAAACTGAATTGCAAAACACCGTACTAACCCACCTGACAACCCTGCATGGCATGCTTAGACTAACCCGCTACTAACAACTAACACGCGGCGGCCGGCGTGATAGGCGGTGTGAACAATTACCTCCTTGTTCGCACGGTAAAGATCCCTCGATGCTCTACGATAAGAGCTTGAGGCTAAAGCCGGCGCCCCGGAAAAATCAACTTCTTGCCACTCTGAAAACACCCCCACCCGCACCCAAACTACGAATTATTTTGTGGAGGAGTAAAGTAAAACTAAACCATTTAGACATCAGGAGCTGTCCCCAACCCAGACCCTCGCCTTCAGCACCCTCGCCTTCATTGAGCTTGTTCTCTTATACGCTCTGCCACTAGACAGAACTGCAATGGGACGACCTGTGGGATCGAAGAATGTGTCAAGTGTCCGAGCGGCAACATCATCGAGAACAAACGTCGATCTGGTGCAACTGAGCGCACAAAAGATGTAGCAAAAGCGAAGAAGAAAACTGACGGCAAGAAGATAAATTCGAGAGTAAGCCACCGAAACAAGGCAGACGACATCGTGGGCAAACCGATATATTTTTTCCCTTTTACTAAGCTCCCCCAGAACAAAGTAGTTGTTCAACGGTATCTTTCACTTCGGGAGCAACACACGCGCAAGAGTAGAGACGCGAGAGCCCGTGAGATAACGACCGAACTGATCAACCTAATATGGGTACCGAGTGAAATCCCAGTGGTAACGCCTAAAATTTGCAAAAAACGGGTCTTAGAAGTACTTCGGACATATCGCAGATTTCAAAGTCTGAAGAGCAGATTTCAAAGTCTGAAGAAATCCGCCAAGACCAACCAGGCAGTGAAAGAGTTCCAAGCATACATGTCTGAGTTGTGTGACCTGAGTCCAAGTGACCTGCTTGAGAGGCTGAAAAAGGGGAGTCGCCTGCAAACTGAGTGGATGGAGGACTGGAAGTGGTATCAACAGATGTGTCTAGAAAGTCAGCCAGGAGTCCTTGCTGGACGAGACAAAGTGATGGAGATGAGAATGAAAGCAAGAGACAAAAGGCGCAGTCGTCAACAAAGCAAGGAAAGCCAGAGTCACGGTCAATCAAGAGCCGAGGCCTCGTCGTCATCAGACTCTGATGACAGTGACGGCGACAGCGAATGGGTTGGCGGAAAGCGAAAAAGAGCAGCTGGTAAAAGAAGCCTACCGGATGAACTCTCTGCAACTCATGATCGTTTGCAAATGAGCTTCCGGCAACGGGCCATGGCGTCCGCCCACGCTATCTCTGCGACAGGCGGAGACATAAGCAACATCTCACTTTCCAAGAGCACTTTGCATAGGCAAGCAAAGACATCCCGACTAGAGAAATCCACTGCGCTCAAAGGAGAATTCGTTCCCCCCTCTCATCCAGTCATTCATTTTGATACAAAGCTCGTCGCACCCAAAGGAAAAGATCCGGAAGAGCGGGGTGCTATCCTTGTAGGTGGAGGTGACGAGTTGCCGCAACCAAAGCTGCCTGCTCGGGATCCCTAAGCTGCCAAGCAGCAGTGGGGCTGATGTCGCAGAGGCAGTTCTTGAGCAATTAGCCAAAGACAAAGTCAGCCCAACATCAGTGACGGGCTTTGTATATGACACCACAGCTTCCAACACGGGCAAGAAATCAGGCGCCACATGGAGGCTTGAAAGGGAAATTGGTCATGCCGTGCTCGGTCTTGAGTGCCGCAGACATGTGCAAGAAAGACACATATCTCATGCGGCATCTGCCGTATTTGGCGCAACAAAAGGGCCGTCGAAGACTCTTTACAAAAAGTTCCAGAAGTCCTGGTCGAAGCTGGACAAAACGGCACACTTGAAACGTTTTGACTGGTCAGTTTATGAGGACGGAAGCTTCATGCACAAAAAAGCGAGAAGTGTGCTGAACTGGGCAGAAAAACACATGAGGTCATCCTCGTTCCCGCGAGACGATTACAAGGAGCTGTGTTGCCTAGTTCTTGAGTATCTCGGTGGGAACCTGTCTGGGAAACCTCAGCTACGCAAGCCGGGTGCCATGCACGAGGCTCGGTTCATGGCCGACGCTCTCTACATTCTGAAGATGGCGCTGCTGTCAGATCAGCTGGACCTCACACCAGAAGATGTCAACAACATCAGGAAAATGGCAGATTTCATAGCGCTCTTCCACGCGCCCTACTTTCTGAGGTCTGCACTCGCTGCCGCAGCTCCCGGAGATGATCTGGCCTACTTTAAGGAGATGCAAAAACTGAAGAAGCTGGCTGAGTTCAGGCAAGTCGCAGACGCCGTCATGAAGTCCATCCAGAGGCATACCAGCTATCTGGAATCTTCTGCTGTGGCATTTGCTCTGTTCAATGACGAACTGCCAGCACAGAAGCGACAGGACATTGCAACGGCGTTGTCCTCCATCCCAAGTCCTGCTGCCGTAGCAATGGGGAAACCAGATGCTGTAAAACTCTGCAACGTAGCAAAATTGGCATCATTGGTAGGGCCAAGATCATGGCTGCTGTTCATCCTTCTAGATGCATGCGCCCTCGAATGGTTGCAAGAGCCTGTCGAAGAATGGAAAAATATATCAAGCTATAACGCAGTTCATAAATACGTCAACAGCCTGGCAGTTGTGAATGATGGAGCGGAGCGTGGGGTAGCACAAGAGCTGATCGACAGAACAGAAGATGAGGACCAGCTGCAGGCGCTTGCCCAGGTGGTAGCATGGCACAGGTCGAGCTGCGGTCACACGAAGAAGGACTACACGGGTCTGTTGTGGTAGACGGATCTCAGAGCAGGGTACGATGGCGTTACGTGGTAGACGGATCTCAGAACAGGGCACGATGGCTTTAATACGCCTGGCTTTAATACAGATGGCACCGTTCAATGTGTTTCTTTGGCGTGTCATATTCCGCGGACGATCCGATTTGAAGCGAGTCGCTTTGGGCACCAACGCGAAATCTTTATTGGTTTACATACTCCTGGACGAAATCAGGGGTATATCAAATCACTCACACCAAAATTAAAATGGGCACTGCCCCCCACCACACACACATCCGTATCTACATCAATGAAATAAAACTGTTAACGTAATGCTCCATCTAAATGTGCGTATAACTGGGCATCAGAGAAGCTAATATTGCTGCGTTAGTTAAATAGGCATCCGATTTTGCGTGGGGAGACTGCAACGTTGCATCATCATATTACACCAAATGTAAGTAAAACTTCAGAGCGCTAGCGGCAATCATGTTTACCGGTAGTTTACTCTGCAAATTGGTGTGTGAGGTTCAGAAGACTCAAGAAACGGGATGCCGGTGTATCCGAAGTGTTTTGAAAAACTTCGTGAAATTTGGGACACCCTGTTGCACAGTCACTTTGAGCGGTGTCACGCTTATACCGTCCCTGACGGCCACGGCCACACCACCGAAGCCACGATTGTCCGGCCGGTCCGCACGGTAGAGTTGATAGCCCGGCAGAACCAGCAGACGGTTTGGTGTGGCAGGCTTAAGCCAGGTCTCGTTCAGTGTCATGATATCATACTTGAGTTGACGGAGCCCGAGAGACACTTCGAGCAATTTCGGTTTCAGACCGGATGTTTATGTGACCAATCAGTAGAACAGACTTGCCTCTTGCACGACAATCCCACCGATGCGCCCCTCTGCTCCCGCGGCGCCGGGCTCCGGGCGCGCGTCTGCCACGCCTGGTCCTGCGTGGACGGACGCCCAGATCAGCTGGGTGGACGCCCCGGACGGACCCGCCCGAAGCCATCACTTGGTCAGCTGGTGACCGGCCACGGCCGACCTCAAGGTCGTCCGGACCGCCGCTGCTCCTGCGCTGACGGCCGGCCGACCGCAGCGGACGACTCACGGGCATGGCAATGACCGCCAGGGCACACAAGGATGTAGTGGCAGCAGATTCGCTCACTCACCAGAAACAGGCCCGTCGTCGCCGAGGCCGACGAGGCGTTCGAATCGAAGCGATCAATTGCGATGGTTGCAGATAGGTTCCAAACCGCAACACACTCGCACCGACTTCTTAACATATGTTGCCCTTCGTGCACACAGTGTGCACGTGAAAGGAAGCATCTCTACAGCCATATGGAAGGCTATTTCTGGGTTCAAATGGTCAATTTGTGATTTGTGGAATTTATGGAACAGATACGAGGGAGGGAAGACACGTCAAGCATGCTTTGTAAGCACATGCCTTCCATGTCGTTGTGTGAAGTTATGCTTGAAAAGCTGGGGGTTGAAAACTAAGAATATACAAGTTGAAAGATGACGGGAAAATAGCATAGTGTAGGGCTTCCAACAATATTGGGGGAAAAGGGTGGGAAATTGTTCCCAGCTGTGTGCCATTTGCCATTGAAATCTATATATTTGGGGACATGTTGATAACCTACCTCCAGGTTCCATTGGTGTCTGCATGAGTTCGTAATTTCAGGTAATCTAGTTAATAAATAAATATCCTGTGGATGCTAGTAATATAGTTTCTATCTCAAGTAGGACTGGAGCTTCTCTAAGATAATTGAGGGCTCAGGCAGCTTCAAACTAACTTTGATTTAGTGTGTACCCAAAGTCCTAATAATTAAGGGTGGAAATGATGATGAAATTCAAGCCCACCCCTCCTCAACGTTGAGGTGGGCTTGATGAAACTCAAGCCCATCTCAACGTTTCATTTCACCTATAATTAAGTTGATATGCAATTCAAACAAGCCTGTGGATAAATAACTGGTCTTCTCAATTCGTTTGCAACATCATTGTAATTCTGGGTTCAACATGTGGATAGTCCTGGTACATGTGATGTTTAACTTCATGTGTAGAAAGCAACACATCCAAGCATGTCACTTTAAAGGTCACCATTTGACCTCAGGTCAACGAAGACTTTAACATTACACCCCATGGAAAAATCACATGGTACCGAATAACATTTTCCTGAATACATTTATCGGATGGTCGATTAGCGTCGAATAATCGCCCACCGAGCAAGGAAGCAGCACATCCGACCGAGCATGTGACCTGCAAGGTCAACGTTTGACGTCATGTCAGGTTTGATGAAATTCAGAAAATTAAAGTGGTCCACTGGGGTACCGTATGTGGGCCAAACGATGCATTAGATGTAGACTATCTCAACACTGATGCATGCACTAGCAATACAAGAAGCAGCACACTGCGTGACCTGACCTCTATCTATGGCGCATGTCATCAGGTAACACTAGCATCCCAATCAGCAACGCATTCAGAAACGTATTTACCAATATCCTCCGATTCGACTGAAAATTTGGCTCAACCTTCGCAGGCATGCACCACGAAACGAGTTTTTGCTACGACGAAACCTTTCGCCTTCAAAGGTGAAAAGGTCAGCGAGGTCAAATCTGGGGTACTGCATAGCTTGCCGGATAATTCACTTATTGGAATGATTCAAACGATTGTGCCACCGCCATCACGGTGGCATGCAGCACACCAAGTCAACTGGTCATTCGAGGTCACCATTTGACCTCGGGTCAACGAAAACTTTAACATTACACCCGATCGGAAAATCACGGGGTACCGAATTACATTTTTCTGAATACATTTATCGGATGGATATCAGCGTCGCATAATCGCCCACCAAGCAAGGAAACAGCACATCCGAGCATGTGACCTTCAAGGTCAGCGTTTGACCTCAGGTCAGGTTTGATGAAGGTCAGAAAATGAAAGTGGTCCATTGGGGGCCAAACGATGCATTGAATGTAGACTATCTTAACACTGATGCATCCACTATCACTACAAGAAGCAGCACACTGCGTGACCTGACCTCTATCGATGACGCAATTTATTACGTAGCACTAGCATCCCATTCGGCAACGCATTCAGAAACGCATTCACCAATATTCTCCGATTCGTCTGAAAATTTTACATAACCTTCGCAGGCATGCACATGCACCACGAAACAATTTTTATACGACGAACCCTTTCGCCTTCAGAGGCGAAAAGCTAAGCGAGGTCAAATCTGAGGTACCGCATAACTTGAAATCCATAAGAAATGTCTAACTTCCTCAGTATGAATCCGTAAATCCCAGATAGATCCATCTCATCGCGAAACAATGGTACACTATCCTACTATGACAATATACACCAGCATATCCTAACTTCACAAATATAGCACTGACGGCGACACCGGAAACCCGATGCAATGACCCGCGGCGTGTAACCAAGTCCCGTGCCCTTCAGCTGGCTACTGTGTCATCACCTACCTGCTGGGTGTCGGAGACCGCCACCTGGACAGCTCGCTGCTGACTAAGCCGGCAACCTCATCGATATGGACTTCAACATCGACTACATCCTGAACCGCAATCCCAAGCCCATGAAGTTTAGCAAGGAGATGGCCGAAGCGATAGGCGGCGTTAACTCCGAACAATACGAGACGTTCCGGAAACAGTGCTACACCTCGTTCCTATATCTGCTCAGGTGAGCAGTATTTCAAGTCCTTCCTTCATCTGGAGAGGAAGCAGTGTTCTAGATTCACTGATTTTGATCCTTTAGAGGGTAGACTTTCGCATATATCTTACAACTCCAGATGGAACATTATTTCACATTACCTTTTCATCTCCGGAAGAGGCAGTAATTCACCTCCCCTTCTCACCACCGGAAGCAGCACATCCCTTCTCCCAAGGAGCAATGTTTCACATTCCTCTTCACCTCCGGAGGATGCATTTTTACCTCGGGCCACCAGACAAGTAACTATGCTGGATAGTAGAGTTCGTCGCTGTTCAAGGTGTAGTAATTAAGGTACCCTGTTGTACTGTACGATGAATATGCACACCAGTTAGCACCACTGTACTATACTTTGTCTGTTATGTCGCTTTCAGTTGAGCACAGGCCAGTTCCGAAGTCCATTATTGATACAGATAGTTTTTTTGTTGCTGCTTTTTCCTTGTTCCTTCCCCGCCTTTTAATAGTAATACTATTTGTCAGGGGTGTCGATTTTTGAAAAACATTGGGGGGGCCGAAGTGCCAACACACTAGACCCCCCAAAAAAAAAAAAAACTAATCGGATTTAGCCCACTATATTTTCAGATCTGACATTCTGATTTCTTATTCGACGATGTGTATGTTTATGTTTATTCAGCATCCTCACCATCGGGGAAAATCGTCCAATAACTGGTGAAGTCACATAATTAAAAGAGCAGTGCTCAGTACATTTCAACATAACAACTCTTGGTTGGTTATTGGTTCTACGACACGTCGACCGTTGTGTCATATAGCGTCGCCAATATCTCACGCCGATTGGTCGCGGGCGAAGAGTAGCGACAGGAGAGACTCGAACTCACCAACATAACAACTCTGAGTAATAGCATGCGACTGCAGTGCCATATAGTGGGCTCGGATCTATCGTCACCGTCACCCTCCCATTATCACGTCACTGTTACCCTCCTCCTCACTCCACACACCAACAAACACACACCGGCTTAAATAAAAATACTTCAGCGATCAGATGCAGGCTAAAACACACCGGCATTGATGAAGCATCAGAGCACAGCAGACTTGAACGGTAATGACGATGGGTGAAAGTATTTCCTTGGTGCCTAACGTTAGGGAGGGAATTTTTCCATTTAGTACGCCACTGCGGCTGCTCAACGTGTTTTTTTCCGCAGATTGCACGATCGAGAGTAGAAAGGCCCTTCGGATAATTTTCTTTCGGGACCCATTCTTAATTTTCCGGTGCTCTGGTCGATTCGATGGAGTCTCCTTGTGGTTTTTGTGGTAAAGTCTATTTTTATAAGCTCCCTACAGGCTATTTTTGGAACCCCGTACGATTCTTCTGGCTCTCGGTGCGTTTTTTCCGGTGCCCAAACAGGATTCTTTATCGGCGTCCGATGACTTCTTATTTTGTGGATCCTTGACGCAATTTTTCCGTCCGCAAGGTGACATTCCGGGTATATATTGGTACTTGGGAAGCCAGCTGCAACTTGTGGGGCTCCGGCACGACGTTTTGGACCCAGTGAGATTTTCAAGAGAAGCGGCGTGAATTTGTTTTTGTCTAAGTGCGATTTTTTGGGGCCCCGTCGTCACTTGTTGGGATCCCTTGCGGTGGCTACGACACGTTTGTGGGGGCCCAACAAGTTTTGTGAGCTTTGGAGCTATTGTTGAGATCCCAGATTGATTTTCCGTGTCCAGACTGTTTTTCATTCACCCGGCTTCATTTGTTGGTTGATCTCAACGAGACTTTTAGAGCCCCGGTGGGACCTATCAGGCCACTGGCGTGATTTTCAGGGGCCCGGGTGATAATTCTTAATACCCCAGTCTCGGCGTGATTTTCAGGAGGCCCCGGCCCGACCGTTTTTGGCCCCTGTCGTGATTTTCTTGAATCCCGGCACGACTTGTTTGCGCCCCAACGTGATTTTCAGGGTCCCAGGTACAAACTTTTGAGGCCCCAGCGTCATTATCGGGGCCCCTGCGCTACGTTTGGGGGCCCCAATGTGATTTTTCTGAGCCCCGGTGCGATTTTTGGTGGACCGAGTGAAATTCTTAGGGAGCATAGCGCATTTTTTCCTAAGGTCGGCGGATGCTTGGGGGCCCCACAACCTATCAGGACGGGGGGTGAGGCAACTTCCCACAATTCCCCTCCCCATTCGGTATGTCACTGTGCCATGCAATGATGCAACATAAGAATCCAGGAATAGTTCATCTGTTTCATCACACATGTGATTTCAACTCCCCAGTTATCCAGACAGTTTGAGGAAAGTCAAACATCTGCTACATGGATCAGCAAGGATGGATTGTAAGGCAACATGGATACAATGGAATTCCGGTCACAGTAGTTATGCTGCAATACATACCTTCTTCAACACACTGCTTTGGAGATGGATGAGCTCCTGAAGTTTGGTCAGGGTTGGAGTTGGAGGTGGATGGAGCAACACTGTGAAGGACATAACATATGGTTCAAGAGACTTGCTTCCATTAACAATACAGGGGATGAAGTAACATTTTCATTGACTTCTATGGCTTTCATTGGCTTCATTGACTTCTATGGCTTTCATTGGCTTCATTTACTTCTATGGTGTCCTGAGTAAGCAGGACAATCGAGATGGGTTTCTGTTATATGCATTTTTTATATATATATTTTGTTTTAATAAGTTTCATCCGAGTTCTTGTTGGGGTGGCTTTATGGACCAGGGTCCGATTGCTAAGCAGAGCTTGTTGCGAGAACCCTGGCCCCACCACCCGATCCATTAATTCAAGTTAAACGGCAGAATTTTTACCGAAAGTTTAACGTGCCGTCAATGCACCGACACAGCCGACCGGTATAAGCAATGTTATAATGTAGCTTTTATATCCCAGTGAGAATGGTATGGATTCACTCATCAGTGAATTTGCAAACATACTGATGTATCAGTTAACAACAATGCAGGGAGCTATGTGATCAACATGGTCTGTGCCCTAAAGCCCAAATAACTAAGTAACAATGCATGGAATCTGCTGCATAACAGTTTGACCATAAATTAGCCATGATATATGGCATCATACTTCCCATGCTATTTACAATAGTGAGCTATATTTTGTGTACAAACATCAGGACATTAGAAATGATAATTAACGTTACACACATCAGTTCCTAACAAGTGTCAGCAATACATTTCCTTCATGTGCTTTAAACATGATTTAAGAAAGCACTGTCATCGATTTTAAACTTGCAAAAAGAGTGGGCCGCCTGGAATTTTGAGTGCTATTTGAGTGAATTTGCTGTCTTGTTAGTGAACTGACCACTTATTGAGATATATGTACTTTAACTTTGCATGCTTCCATCATGAACATTTGTCATTTTCCAATACATCAGAAATCATCAGAATAACTTCTTGTCCACAAACCGGTGTAAGCATTTCTATGAATTTCTCATATTTATTAACACAAATGATGTAGATCTGATCTGCAAATTTATAACTCAGAAAATGTTATCAGCACAGGATTCCATTCCTGAAAATATTGTACTTTCAACATGTTATTGTTCTTTGTGAACCAATAAGTGCAATGCTCCTCTCATGCAGCATGCAGATGGAGGTTCATCACGTGCACCAGGTAGCACAAAAAGAGATATTATTGCAGTCTAAGGTAACCACAAGACATGTTTTACATCCATTTTACTTCCACGAATCATCCAAAGGAGCTAGGTTTTGCCTAATTCCGTTAGGCTAGGCTTTTGTTGTAAGTTAGTAAATTAAAAAAAAATATCCAAAGACGGTTCAAGCTAGATTAGGTTACGTTAGACTTTTTAAGTTCAAAATGTTTGAGAAAAACGAAATTGGGGGTGGGGGGAAATTTGGCATAAAAATAATCATTTCTTGCATGGAAGTCTAGGCTAGGTTAGGTTAGGTTATGTTACATTTTTTTTATCTGAACATTATTTTTCATCCTATATTACTCAAATCCAAGCCCACTTTTCCACGTTATTTTTCCTCACAATTGAAAAGTGTGCATCTGCAGAGGAAATGAGCGGTTACATCATTTTCAGCACATTAACAAGCACTGCATTAAAAAAGAAATCAGAAGAAGGTAGAGAGTACCATGAGCTGAAATATTACCCAAAAAACCAGGTATTATCACAGTTTAAGGTAACCACAAGACAAGTTTTATACACATTTTACCTCCATGAAGCATACAAAGGGGTGAGGTTTGTCAGGTTAGGTTAGGCTTTTGTTGTAAGTTATAAAAAAAATCATTTGTTGGTAAATAATTTTATGTTATGTTATGTTATTTTATGTTAATGATTTTTCTACAAAAAAAATAATAAACAGTTCAGGCTAGCTTAGGTTAGGTTTTTTAAGTTGAAAATATTTGAGAAAATGCCTCGAAAATTTCAATTAAAAACAATTAATTTCTTGTACGGGAAGTTGAACTATGTTAGGTAAGGTTATCATACATCTTTAACATTATTCGTATGCTATATTTCCTTACTCCACACCCTTTTTGGTGTTGTTTTTTACTCCCAATTGAAAGGCATGCATTTACAGAGGAAAGGACGTTTAATTTGTGCTTCTATGTGTTTTATTAATATTTGTATATTTAAATTTCCAACGCAATGTTTATGAATGTCACTAAGCTGATGGCACTACTCAGTTTCTGTGCAAATGCTCACTTTCCAGGTTGGCAGCAAAATCACGTAAAAAATGGACTTTGAGTTAGGTAACATAGCAATTAAAAGAAATACATTAAAAATTCAACATAACCTAATGCAACCTAGCCTAAGCTGACCTTGGAGAAAACAACTATAAAAACAAGATTGGGAAAATATCTAGCAATTTATTTTCTTTGAAATTTTACAAGTGAAAAAAACCTAACCTAACCTAATCTAACCAGAATGATTGTGCTTTAAGGTGGTAACAAGGCAAGTTATTACACATTTGCCTCCATAAAGCAAACAAATGGGCTGTTTGGTTATGTAAGATAACAAAACAGCCCATTTGTGTTTTAAGTTGGACATTTTTTGCAAAAATTGTTCCAACATTTGAAAGAAATATATTTTTTTTCTTTAAAAGCAGCTTATGTGTTAGGTTAGGTTAAGCTGGGTTACATTTTTTTATTGTAAAAAATAAAAAAATGTTTCACTATAAAAAAAAAATATTTTATTATATTTTATTGTATGAGGTTAAGCTAGGTTAGGTTAGATTATGTTGCATTTTTTTTATTTAAAAAAATACTTTACCCTATGTCACCTAATTCAAAGCTTTTTGTTGGTGTTATTTTGCTCACAGCCTGAAATGTAGGCATTTGTATAGAAAATGAGTGGTCCCATCATCTGAGTCACATTCATAAACATTGCATTGAAATGATACATTCCACGAATTCATAAAACAACTTAAAACACAAATTTACCAAAATGAGCAGTAACATTATGTTCATCACATTCCTAAACATTGCAGGGGAAAAAATTAATAAGAAATTACGTTAAGCTGTAAATTTACCAAAAGGTGTGCCAACCCCTTGACGGAAATGAAACACTAGGTGCCCAAATCCTGGGCAGAAAGGGCACTAAGAGCAGTGGAATGAAAATATTAATAAAAGTAAACTAAAAACAGCTCTTCTTGAAGACAAACGTGGTAGTTATGTGATATTAACATGGAAACCCTGAGCACAAATCAGAAAAAAAGCATGGACTGGACTTTTTCAAGCTTATCTGCCAACATCTTCAACTACTGTTCCTTTGGGAATTAAATATCAGCAAGCTATTTATTCACTATTTAAAATCACACCAATCCGCAGATACATCAGAATGTGCGAAGTACAAAAACGAATCAGTACGACGTCACATGAGATTGGCCTCCGGATTAAACACTGCGCGCAATTGCACCACAGATGTCTTACCTCCGTCACATTTGTCACTGTAACCTAAAATTTAGACTTTAGGCGCTGGAATTTCTGTAACTGACGAGGCAAATATCAAACTGATAGTGTGATGAGTGGGCTGTTGAGATTCATTATAGTTTGTATATCCACACTCTCAATGATAACTGATTGTGGTTCACGGGACTGGATTGTATGCAAGTTTGACAATGACAATTGATTTTTGTGCACACCATTTTGAATTTTGTAGCAAAAGGTGGAGAGTCAGTCCACTATCTAACCCAAATCTGTTTTTTTATTACAAAATGTGCTGGTTAACATCAACTACATTTTCTATGTACCTAGCATGGTGTTTTTGTTCTTTTTTCCTTCAACTTTTTTATGAGCATGAAAATAGCATATGTTGTTGGGGGCCAAATCAACATGGGGGGCCAAGATCAACACTGGTGGGGCCCTGGCCCCCACAAAAGGATACAAATCGACCCCCATGCCATCTAGACATTAGGGGGATGTCCCCATCCTAGCCCCGCCTTCAGCGCCTAAAATATCACACAAACTATAACGTAAAATTCCCTTTACGTAAACGTCCACATGCCTGCACCTTGATCGCAAACATACGCTTTTATAGTCAGACATGTAACGTACTCGCTTCAAAGGTGGCGCAAATGACCTCTGTGGTCCGGTACGCCTGAAAAAGTCACTCCCTCATGCAGTTAAATTGAAACTTGCCTGATGCTACCAATTTCTGCAATATACGAATGCAAACCTGTGACGTCATCAAGGTTTGAATGCGAACTTTGTTGTACCTTTTAAAATAATGGTATTTTTGCGGCGTTTAATAATGGTGCTTTTGCGGCGTACGAGACATTGGGCTTGTCAAGGCTATTTCTCTTGTATAGCATTGGTCGTGTATGACTAAGGTTTGCTTAAAAGTCATGTGAGCCATAGCTTTCTTTTTTATTCTTTTAGGAATGCCAATTATATTGCAGTGGCCATGCAGCTTCTTGCTGACTTTTCTCTGTCATGGTTTTTTTTTTTTTTTTTTTTTTCTCTATCATAAGCTGGCAGATTTGCCCACACATGACTCTCGTTTTCCCCATATCAATATTTAATGCATGCATTGTCATTGGGCATTTAGGTAGGTACCTAGGTAAATATCAAGCTGATGGTGTGATAGGTGGGCTGCTGAAGATAATTATAGTTTGCATATCAACAATCTCAAGGATGATTGTCATTGTTGTTCACTGGACAATGCAAGTTTGACAATGACTGGAAATTAAGAATGGATTTTTTCCTCTTTAAGCTCATATGTGTGTGGTTTTGCCATTGGTGGTGTGTACAAACATCAGTATGACAATCCAATTGTTGTTTTGTGGCTTAACATTTAAAAAAAAAGACAATCTGGTTTAAAATGAATCATCAGCGAATCTTAACATTTTATGTCTTAAGTTTTCCTTGCACAGTGGAGGGAAATCTACCTATTTTGTTTTTTTTGCACACAATTTTGAATTGTGTAGCAAAAGTTGGATACTCAGTCCACTATCTAATCCAAATCTGTTCTTTTTCAGTACAAAATCAACTAAGTTTTCTATGTACCTAACACAGTGTTTTTCTTAATTTTTTTCCTTTAGCTTTTTATCAGCATAAAAATAGCATGGGTTATTGGGGGCCCCAAATCAACATTGGGGGGCCAAGATCAGCATTGGGGGGGGGCCATGGCCCCCGAAAAAGGATAGAAATCGACGCCCCTGCTATTTATTAACTTGTTTTGCTATTACTACTGGCATAAGGCGTCATTGAAGGCGCTGGACAGGGGACAGTACGGTGTTCAGAGTACGGTGTGCTCGGTTGGGGCTCCTTGTAGGTCGGTCTTGGACTTTAGTATTCCAAAACCAAGCGTCTTCAGATGTGTATGAATAACTAAAGCAACCTCAAATACGATACATTCACCAAATTGTATCACTAAATGTATTGCTGGAACGCGTTTCTTGAGATTCGACGCAATAGCTCCTGATTACAACAAGACCCTCTACTGACCGGACTGACAGGACCGAGGAAACGTCGGCAACCAGCAGCTGTGCAATTAATTCATAGCAAGCTGTACGGCTGCACCAACTGCCTCCACCAATGTTCTCCACAAACTCATTTTTGGCAAGGATTGCAATTACTTCCAAAGGAACGTGAGAGGTAACGAACAGCAAAATCAAAAATTCGAGTTTGGTTCGAAGTGAATAATAATGAAGGCCTTGACATGTCATCATTTCAAGTTGTTAAATTATGTTCATGGATCTTGAAGTGTGTACAAAAGAAGAAGAAAAAAATTATTCAGGTTTGGAAACGAGTCGGACTGGATGCTCTCGTGCTTTAGGATATATATATATATATATATATATATATATATATGTATATGTATATTTATATGTGTATATATATATATACATATGTATGTATGTATATATATACATATATACATACATACATGTATGTATATATATATATATATATATATATATATATATATATATATATATATATATATATATATATATATATATATATATATATATATATCTCTATATATATATATACTATATATATATATAGTATATATATATATAGAGATATATATATATATATATATATATATATATATATATATATATTATATATATATATATATATATATATATATATATATATATATATATATATATATATATACATATATACATACGCATATGTACACGAGAGCTGGCTCAATCAGACTTGGCTGTGGTTCATCATTATATGTCCATGACAGGATATAACCTAATGTTAATGAGCGAATCTGCAAGGTGGTCATGTGAGTGCTTATGTACATGACTATCTGATGGTGTGATGGTCCAGCTCTTGTCGACGCTGTTGCGTTCCATAGGCAATACCTCAGACCCTGGTTCACAATTAGATCATATAATGGTCTCACTCCTGCTACAGGCTGCTGTACATGACTAGGTGGAATGATGGTCTCACTTCTGTTGCAGGATGCTGCGCATCACCAAGTAGTGTGATGGTCCTGCTGTAGACTTTTGTACATAACTGCCACTTCTGCTGCAGGCTGAACATGTCGTATGAGACGGTGGCCTACATGTAGAAGATGATCGACGTTTTTGTCACGGCCGTCTTGGCGGCGCTCGTTGAGTAGCTGCACAAGTTCCCACAGTACTGACACCGGTAGAGAATCACCGCTGGCCGGCTGCGTACAGTGCCGGCTGTGCTGTGGTGCCAGCTAGCGTCTGCGCCGGGGCCAACCGCAGGTCGTTTGACACGCCGACTTCCATGTGATATGCCCAATTGCGCAGTGCCTGTTCCCCATACATCCCCAGTCATATTGTGGTTGTGCGTAAATAGACGTTGTCATAAAGTGATTAGACGTAAATACAGGTTTTGTACAAACGCTCCGTCGACAATGTTTGGTGGCTTCGAAGAGTGCGAGATGGTGAGTGTTGCCGTCAGCCTGATGCATCCGCTGCTCACGACAAATGCTGTCTGTATCCGCACGGAGGCTGTACAATGCACATAACACAGTGCTTTGAATTTCGGATTCCCAGGTGCCACGATTTTCCGCTTGTCGTATGTCGTCAAGATTGTCTGGTTTTCTGGTTTAACAGTTCTGTCCGCTTTGACCGTCCTGGAATTAGAGTCCGGCCTCATGAGCTTCATTTAGCTGAGGAAAGGACATCATCAATTTTAGCGTAAAACATGCTTTAATGAGGCACGCGAGCAAATCACGAAGATGCTTTTCTGAGATCAGCTGCTAGTGAAGAAATATTTTAAGTCGTTACATTTTCAACTCGATTTAGGCCTTCCTGAAACATAAAACGCCTTCCAAAATGCATGGCTCTTGTGTTTCAGAATAGCCCTCTGACGGAAATAAAACTTCATTGTTTTCGGATATGGTTTATTCCCGGGATGCGTCCCGCACATTCAAAATCAACTCTTCCAAACTTCGTCAGGAGGCATAGTTGGGACATATAACGAGTGAAAAATTTCCTGACCAAATGCAAAACATGCTTTAATGAGGCACGCGAACAAATCACAAAGATGCTTTTCTGAGATCAGCTGCTAGTGAAGAAATATTTTGTTTTTTGATATGGTTTATTCCCGGGATGCGTCCCGCACATTCAAAATCAACTCTTCCAAACTTCGTCAGGAGGCATAGTTGGGACATATAACGAGTGAAAAATTTCCTGACCAAATGTAAAACATGCTTTCATGAGGCACGCGAAGAAATCACCAAGATGCCTTTCTGAGATCAGCTGCTAGTGAAGAAATATTTTAAGTCGTTACATTTTCAACTCGATTTAGGCCTTCCTGAAACATAAAACGCCTTCCAAAATGCATGGCTCTTGTGTTTCAGAATAGCCCTCTGACGGAAATAAAACTTCATTGTATTCGGATATGGTTTATTCCCGGGATGCGTGGCGCACATTCAATATCAACCCTTCCAAACTTCGTCAGGAGGCATATTTGAGAAATATAACGAGTGAAAAATTTCCTCACCAAATGTAAAACATACTTCCATGAGGCACGTGAACAAATCACCAAGATGCTTTTCTGAGATCAGCTGCTAGTGAAGAAATATTTTAACTCGTCACATTTTCAACCCGATTTAGGCCTTCCTGAAACATAAAACGCCTTCCAAAATGCATGGCTCTTGTGTTTCAATTTCCCCCTTAAAAAAATTACTTTTTTTTTTTTTTTGTTTTTGTTTTTTTCGGGGGTTGGGTCCCCTTTTTTTATTTTTTTTTTCCAAACTTTTTCAGGAGGCATAGTTGAGAAATATAACGAGTGAAAAGTTTATTGACCAAATGTAAAACAATGCTTTCCATGAAGCACAAGAACAGCCATGCATTTTGGAAGGCGTTTTATGTTTCAGGAAGGGCTAAATCGGGTTGAGAATGTGACGAATTTAAATATTTCTTCATTGACAGCTGATCTCAGGAAAGCATCTTTGTGATTTGTTCGTGTGCTTCATGGAAGCATGTTTTACATTTGGTCAATAAACTTTTCACTCGTTATATTTCTCAACTATGCCTCCTGACGAAGTTTGGAAGAGATGATTTTGAATGTGCGGGACGCATCCCGTGAATAAACCATATCCGAAAACAATGAAGTTTTATTTCCGTCAGAGGGCTATTCTGAAACACAAGAGCCATGCATTTTGGAAGGCGTTTTATGTTTCAGGAAGGGCTAAATCGGGTTGAGAATGTGACGAATTTAAATATTTCTTCATTGACAGCTGATCTCAGGAAAGCATCTTTGTGATTTGTTCGTGTGCTTCATGGAAGCATGTTTTACACTTGGTCAGGAAATTTTTCACTCGTTATCTTTCTCAACTATGCCTCCTGACGAAGTTTGGAAGAGTTGATATTGAATGTGCGCCATGCATCCCGTGAATAAACCACATCCGAAAACAATGAAGTTTTATTTCCGTCAGAGGGCTATTCTGAAACACAAGAGCCATGCATTTTGGAAGGCGTTTTATGTTTCAGGAAGGCCTAAATCGGGTTGAAAATGTGACGAGTTCAAATATTTCTTCACTAGCAGCTGATCTCAGAAAAGCGTCTTGGTGATTTGTTCGCGTTCCTCATGGAAGCATGTTTTACACTTGGTCAGGAAATTTTTCACTCGTTATCTTTCTCAACTATGCCTCCTGACGAAGTTTGGAAGAGTTGATATTGAATGTGCGCCACGCATCCCGGGAATAAACCATATCCGAAAACAATGAAGTTTTATTTCCGTCAGAGGGCTATTCTGAAACACAAGAGCCATGCATTTTGGAAGGCGTTTTATGTTTCAGGAAGGCCTAAATCGGGTTGAAAATGTGACGAATTTAAATATTTCTTCACTAGCAGCTGATCTCAGAAAAGCATCTTGGTGATTTGTTCGCGTGCCTCATGGAAGCATGTTTTACACTTGGTCAGGAAATTTTTCACTCGTTATATTTCTCAACTATGCCTCCTGACGAAGTTTGGAAGGGTTGATATTGAATGTGCGCCACGCATCCCGGGAATAAACCATATCCGAATACAATGAAGTTTTATTTCCGTTAGAGGGCTATTCTGAAACACAAGAGCCATGCATTTTGGAAGGCGTTTTATGTTTCGGGAAGGCCTAAATCGGGTTGAAAATGTGATGACTTAAAATATTTCTTCACGTCCCCTTCCTTTTTTTTTTTTTTTTTTTTTTATTTTTTTTTTTCTTTTTCTTCCTCTTTTTTTCTATATTTCAACAGCTTCTGGCTAAAAAAATTAAAAAAAAAAAAAATTTTTTTTTTGCTGTTGTTTTTTTTTTTTTCTGGTTCGAGGGGGGGGGTTTTTTTTTTTTTTCTTTTTTGGAGCAAAAAAAAGGGGGGCAGGGGGGGGGGGCGCCGCCTTTTTTTTTTTTTGGGGGGGTTTTTTGGAGATTTCTTCTGCCGCTGGAGGGCCCCTCCTTAGCCTTTTTTTTATTCGGATTGTAATGATCCGATTGGGTGTATGAATTAGACGTCGCTTGTTGTGCAGTATCAGAATGTTGATAATTCGAAATAATCTCAACTGATCTAAATTCAAGCCGATTTCTTCGGTCGCTTCGCATTTTTTTGTGGTTTTCGCCCAAGCCTACCCAGATCCACTCTCAAGCGATAGTCCATGATGAACCCTCGAGTCACATTTTGAAACCGGAATATGTCAAGGTCAAAATTCAAGGTCAAAGGCTAGATTTAAATTTTTCGATGTCCACGCGATTCTTCGCCATGGGTTCAATTTGCATCAAGTGGGTGTCATTTTGACGTGGTTTGTGCCGTATGCTGCGAAATGCGAAATGCTGCGAAATCGAAATAATTTCAAAGGTCAAAGGTCAAGCCGATTTCTTTGGTCGCCTCGCATTTTTTCTTCGCCTAACTTACCCACGTCTGGTATCAAGCAATAGTCCGTGGTGAACCTCCAATAACATTTCAAACCGGGACATGTCAATGTCGAATCACAAGATCGAAGGCTAGCTTAAGTTGTTCGAAGTTCTCGCTCCTCGTCGCTATGTCTTCAATTTTCATCAAGTGGATGTCATTCGACTTTCCGTGAAGTACTCTAGCAAACCGTTCAGAAATCACATTAATTTGCAGTCAAAATCGAGCTCATTTCTTCGGTCGCCCCGCGTTTCTTTATTTTCGCCCAAAGCTACCCATGTTTGGTATCACGAGATAGCCCATGGGCAACCAATGAGTACAATTTCAACCCGAGGCATGTCAGGTCAAGCCTCAAGGTCAAAGGTTAGTTTTAAGTTTGCAAAGACCTCGCATTTCGTCGCTATGGCTTCCATTTGCATTATGCGGAGGCCATTCGACGTTGCTTGCCGTACGGTATCCGAATGCTGAGATATCGAAATATTTTCAAAGGTATCAAAGATCCGGTGTGTGTACAATGATTGAGTGTAGTAGGAATAGGAGGATCAATTCTCTTTTTGCTTGCAGCCGTTGTTATAGCAGGCACGCATATTCTAATGACTACGAGCTCCCCCAAGAAATCCATCATAATCTGTTCGGACAGCGCTCTCATCGTTGGTTTTTAATTTGCACTGCCACATTGTTGTTCCGGACATATAAACATACATATTTATTTTCAAATTGTCCGCCTTCCTCTTAATGATTCAACGGAAGTTGTCAAAATTGCAAGAGTAGCCAAACGTGAATGCGCACGATTTTATAACCAGCCTGAGTTCATAACCGCGAGAGAGCATAATAACCGTGAGTTGTAATCAGGGGTGGATCCAGGAATTGTCATGGAGGGTACTTGTATGGGGGGGCGCCATTTCTTTGGAGCGGCGCCACTGCAAAAACACATGGAGGGGTGCCTCTGGCTGAAAAATTTGAGCAACATTGGAGCATTTTTATAGGGGCGCCTTTTCCCGGCCGCAGGGACGCCACCTTCCATGTCGGGGGGGGCATGCCCTCAGTGCCACCCGTTGTGATAGCAGTGTTTCCAGCAGGGGGCATGCCCTCAGCAGGGGGCATGCCCTTAGTGTTTCCAGCCGTTGTGATAGCAAGCACTCGTATCCTATATGACTAGGGCTCCCCCAAGAAATTCGTCATAACCTGCTCGGACGGTGCTCTCATCGCTGGTTTTTAATATACGCTGCCACATTGCTGTTCCGGACATATACAATATATAACTATTTTTCAAGTTGTCCGCTTTCTTCTTAATGGTTCAACGGAAGTTGTTAAATGTGCAAGAGAAACCACACGTGAATGCGCACAATTTTATAACTAGCCGGAGTTCATGACCACGAGAGAGCAATGTTGTAATCAGGGGTGGATCCAGGAATTGTCATGGGGGCACTTGTCTGGAGGGGCGACATTTATTTGGAGCGGCGCCACTGCGAAAGCGCCTGGAAAGCCTCTGGCTGCAAAATTCGAGGGGGCGGGTTGCACTCGGCCCTTCCCGAAGGGGCGCCTTTCCTTCCAAGGGGGTGCCTTTTTATTTCATAGGGGCGCCTCCGGCTGAAAAATTCGAACGGGTACACCGGAACCTTTTCAGAGGGACTCCTTTTCCCGGCCCGAGAGACGCTACCTTCCACGTTTGGGGTACATACCCTCAGTGCCAGACCCTTTATCCGCCCTGGTTGTCATTGCATCGAAACGTGTCCCCGTAAAACAGGAAAGCATGGGAAAGGTAATTGCATGTTCATATTTCGTAGCATAGAACCATTGGGCGCGAATGATCAACTCTGGTCGAAGCGCCCTAAAGCCAAAAAACTAACTACCATAAAACCATCGTCCAATATTTTATGTTTTTCCTGCTACAAGAGGGCAACGTTTAACATACTTACATCATTGCTCTATGGTGATCGTGAAATCTGGTCCAGTAGTGAAACTTGCTAATTTTGGTGGAACTTTTAGTCCCCAAAATATCATTTTTAACAATGGTAAATCTGAAAAATGTAAATACACTGAACATTTAATTGAAGTGTCTGAAAATGACATTGGAAATGAAGTGGCTGAAATCCAAGGATTTTTTGGGAGGGGGAGGGAAGGCCCTAAGTCCCTCTAAGCCCCTCTATGTCCCTCTATTCTGTTCAAACTTACCGTGTCCCGGGTTTGTCCCCCAATTTCGAATCCGTGGTTACACCCATGAGCACAGATGTACGAAAGCGCAAAAGTACTCATTGCAAATGTACTTATGGTAGATGTACGTAAGAGCAAATGTGTGCATGGAAAAGGTAGGCAAGCTAATGTACGTACCTAATCAAATGTATGTAAACGCAAATGTACGTTTGCGTAAATGTACACACATTGCTCATACGTACAATTACGTGTACGTACATTTGCGTTTACATACTTTTGCGTTTACGTACATTTGCTCTTACCTACTTTTACGCCTACGAACATTTGCGCTTACGTACATCTGCGCATACGTACATTTGCGCTTACGTACATTTACGCATACGCACATTTCCGCATACGTACATCTGCGCGACGTACAAATTGCACATACGTGCATTCGCGCTTACATAAATTTACACTTACGTACGTTTGCGCTTTCGCACATTGGTGCATACGTATTTTTGTGCTTACGTACATTTGCACTTCCGTACATTTGCGCTTACGTACATCTGCGCTACGTACATTTGTCATACGTACATCTGCGCTTACGTACATTTGCTTACGTACATTTGCATACGTACATCTGTCATACGTACATTTGCTTTACGTACATTTGTCCGGTTACCGTGGCTTGTACATACCAGTCAGTTTATACGCATATTTGGTTAGTTCAATCCATGGGCGTTTGTGGAAGGTAATTTAATTTGGATTTACACTATAACATGAAATGTTTTGATATTTTGTGGACGGGCAGTGTACGATCCGAAAATGTTTTGACTGCATTGTCGGTATCGTATACAGCACATCGCTTACACGTCACTCTCGCACACGGCATCGTACAAAAAGGAGGTTCCAATATGAGATAGCGGAAGGGAAGATCGTGACGTAGGATGATGCCCCAGGAAGAGGTGGCCGCAGGAAACGAGACGATGGCTCTAAGCCTCTACAGAAAGCCCTTAGCTTGAATAAGGCCCCAAGACGCAATATGGCTACAAACAGCACAGCAAATCAGGCGACAAGGAAACAAGATGCGCCTGGAGTTGGCAACTGCCTCTCCGACCTCTGGTGACTCCCTTGTCGTAGTATCCATGTACCCCATAAAGTCGCCTTGCTCGCATCTTAAGTAGAAGAACAATGTAGATGTAGGTGCCAAATCATTTTCATGGTGAAAAAAAATAATGTGCGCCACTTAAGATGAAGATCGATATTTCGGGAGTGGGGGTGCCATGAAATGAACAATAATTATGGAGCTAATCATTACCATGGGTGTAGCCACGATTTCGAAATCGGGGGGGGGGCAGGACAAACCAGGGACGCAGTAAGTTTGGACGGTATAGAGGAATCTCGTCCAAAAAGCCCCCCTCCCCAAAAAATGTTTGGATTTGAGCCACTTCATTTTCAATGCCTAGTGTTCAGATTTACCATTGTTAAAAATGATATTTTTGGCACAAAAAGTTCCGCCAAAATTAGCAAGTTTCACTCCTTATCACTGCCTATGAACATCTAGCTTTATGTCGTATGGGCTAGACCCGATTTCACAATCACCATAGAGCAATGCTGTAAGTACGTTAAACGTTGCCCTCTTGTAGCAGGAAAAACAGACAATATTGGGCGAGGACTTTACTGTAAATATGAACATACAATAACCTTTCCCATGCTTTCCTGTTTCACGGAGACACATTTTGATGCAATAACAACCAGGGCGGATAAGGTGCCCCTATAAAAATGCTCCAATGTTGCTCAAATTTTTTCAGCCAGAGGCACCCCTCCATGTGTTTTTGCAGTGGCGCCGCTCCAAAGAAATGGCGCCCCCCCCAGACAAGTACCCTCCATGACAATTCCTGGATCCACCCCTGATTACAACTCACGGTTATTATGCTCTCTCGCGGTTATGAACTCAGGCTGGTTATAAAATCGTGCGCATTCACGTTTGGCTACTCTTGCAATTTTGACAACTTCCGTTGAATCATTAAGAGGAAGGCGGACAATTTGAAAATAAATATGTATGTTTATATGTCCGGAACAACAATGTGGCAGTGCAAATTAAAAACCAACGATGAGAGCGCTGTCCGAACAGATTATGATGGATTTCTTGGGGGAGCTCCTAGTCATTAGAATATGCGTGCCTGCTATAACAACGGCTGCAAGCAAAAAGAGAATTGATCCTCCTATTCCTACTACACTCAATCATTGTACACACACCGGATCTTTGATACCTTTGAAAATATTTCGATATCTCAGCATTCGGATACCGTACGGCAAGCAACGTCGAATGGCCTCCGCATAATGCAAATGGAAGCCATAGCGACGAAATGCGAGGTCTTTGCAAAATTAAAACTAACCTTTGACCTTGAGGCTTGACCTGACATGCCTCGGGTTGAAATTGTACTCATTGGTTGCCCATGGGCTATCTCGTGATACCAAACATGGGTAGCTTTGGGAGAAAATAAAGAAACGCGGGGCGACGGAAGAAATGAGCTCGATTTTGACTGCAAATTAATGTGATTTCTGAACGGTTTGCTAGAGTACTTCACGGAAAGTCAAATGACACCCACTTGATGAAAATTGAAGACATAGCGACGAGGAGCGAGAACTTCGAACAACTTAAGCTAGCCTTCGATCTTGTGATTTGACATTGACATGTCCCGGTTTGAAATGTTATTGGAGGTTCACCACGGACTATTGCTTGATACCAGACGTGGGTAAGTTAGGCGAAGAAAAAATGCGAGGCGACCAAAGAAATCGGCTTGACCTTTGACCTTTGAAATTATTTCGATTTCGCAGCATTTCGCATTTCGCAGCATACGGCACAAACCACGTCAAAATGACACCCACTTGATGCAAATTGAACCCATGGCGATGAATCGCGTGGACATCGAAAAATTTAAATCTAGCCTTTGACCTTGAATTTTGACCTTGACATATTCCGGTTTCAAAATGTGACTCGAGGGTTCATCATGGACTATCGCTTGAGAGTGGATCTGGGTAGGCTTGGGCGAAAACCACAAAAAATGCGAAGCGACCGAAGAAATCGGCTTGAATTTAGATCAGTTGAGATTATTTCGAATTATCAACATTCTGATACTGCACAACAAGCGACGTCTAATTCATACACCCAATCGGATCATTACAATCCGAATTCAATAAGGTCTCAGGAGGCCTCCTTGAGCCTCAGGAGATCCCTTCAAAGCTCATCCCCCTGAGAAAACAAATGCGCGGCGCCGCCCTTGTCAGCACCTCATTTGTGCTGCTCCAGACTGTCACAGTAAAGACGCTCCTGCTCTTGACCCGGAGCAAGCTGAAGTAGCTCTTTGCAATTGCAATCTGTTTTGGTTTAACTCTCTTTGGCCAGCTCTGGCCATTTTGAGACTATCGGATGAAGGAGATAGATAAAGTTGTAGGTATATAGAGAACAAATGATTAGGATAGGACGTGAAGAAATATTTTTATTTATTATCTTTTTTTCCCCCTTTTTGCCCTCCCCGAAAAAAAAAACGACTTCCAAAATGCATGGCTCTTGTGTTTCAGAATAGCCCTCTAACGGAAATAAAACTTCATTGTATTCGGATATGGTTTATTCCCGGGATGCGTGGCGCACATTCAATATCAACCCTTCCAAACTTCGTCAGGAGGCATAGTTGAGAAATATAACGAGTGAAAAATTTCCTGACCAAGTGTAAAACATGCTTCCATGAGGAACGCGAACACATCACCAAGACCTCGCTTTCTCTGAGATCAGCTGCTAGTGAAGAAATATTTGAACTCGTCACATTTTCAACCCGATTTAGGCCTTCCTGAAACATAAAACGCCTTCCAAAATGCATGGCTCTTGTGTTTCAGAATAGCCCTCTGACGGAACTAAAACTTCATTGTTTTCGGATGTGGTTTATTCACGGGATGCATGGCGCACATTCAATATCAACTCTTCCAAACTTCGTCAGGAGGCATAGTTGAGAAATATAACGAGTGAAAAGTTTATTGACCAAATGTAAAACATGCTTCCATGAAGCACACGAACAAATCACAAAGATGCTTTCCTGAGATCAGCTGTCAATGAAGAAATATTTAAATTCGTCACATTCTCAACCCGATTTAGCCCTTCCTGAAACATAAAACGCCTTCCAAAATGCATGGCTCTTGTGTTTCAGAATAGCCCTCTGACGGAAATAAAACTTCATTGTTTTCGGATGTGGTTTTTTTTTGTTTTGTTTTTTTTTTTTCTTTTTTTCCATTCATTATAAACTTTATTATTTTTTTGGTAAGAATAAGAAGATATTATTTCCAAATATAAATTTTAATTATATCTTTAAAAAAAAAAAAAAAAAAAAAAATATTTTTTTTTTTTTTGGTTTGGTAGAGAAGAAATATTGTAAGCCGTACACATTTTCAACCCAATTTAGCCCTTCCTGAAACATAAAACGCCTTCCAAAAGGCATGGCTCTTGTGTTTCAGAATAGCCCTCTGACGGAAATAAAACTTCATTGTTTTCGGATGTGGTTTATTCACTGAATGTGCGGGACGTGCGACGTGCATATCAATGTGCGGGACGCATCCCGTGAATAAACCATATCCGAAAACAATGAAGTTTTATTTCTGTCAGAGGGCTATTCTGAAACACAAGAGCCATGCATTTTGGAAGGAGTTTTATGTTTCAGGAAGGCCTAAATCGGGTTGAAAATGTGACGAGTTCAAATATTTCTTCACTAGCAGCTGATCTCAGAAAAGCGTCTTGGTGATGTGTTCGCGTTCCTCATGGGAGCATGTTTTACACTTGGTCAGGAAATTTTTCACTCGTTGTCTTTCTCAACTATGCCTCCTGACGAAGTTTGGAAGAGTTGATATTGAATGTGCGCCATGCATCCCGTGAATAAACCACATCCGAAAACAATGAAGTTTTATTTCCGTCAGAGGGCTATTCTGAAACACAAGAGCCATGCATTTTGGAAGGCGTTTTATGTTTCAGGAAGGGCTAAATCGGGTTGAAAATGTGACGGTTTAAAATATTTCTTCACTAGCAGCTGATCTCAGAAAAGCATCTTGGTGATTTGTTCACGTGCCTCATGGAAGTATGTTTTACATTTGGTGAGGAAATTTTTCACTCGTTATATTTCTCAAATATGCCTCCTGACGAAGTTTGGAAGGGTTGATATTGAATGTGCGCCACGCATCCCGGGAATAAACCATATCCGAATACAATGAAGTTTTATTTCCGTTAGAGGGCTATTCTGAAACACAAGAGCCATGCATTTTGGAATGCGTTTTATGTTTCAGGAAGGCCTAAATCGAGTTGAAAATGTAACGACTTAAAATATTTCTTCACTAGCAGCTGATCTCAGAAAAGCATCTTGGTGATTTCTTCGCGTGCCTCATGAAAGCATGTTTTACATTTGGTCAGGAAATTTTTCATACATGGCATGATCAAGATGATGGCTTTTTAACTCTGCCCTACATCGATGAAAACATACTTTGTAAAGTAAAGGAAATGGTGAGAAAGTCTGGCCTAAAAGCGAAAATAGCTTAGAAAAACGACAGCAAATTGCGAACTTCCTTGATTCATTCAGCTTTAACTAAGCCTAGGTGCCCAGGAGGACTGCGTTGTCACACCTGTAGGTCAGGTTTCAACGGAGACTGCACCCAAAAAACGTAGTATACAAAATGTTTTGCAAGCTGTGTCGGACTACATACATAGGGGAAACAAAACGCCCAGTCCGACTCAGATTCAACGAACACATTCGGGACATGTTAAATCAAACAGCCGACACCCCTTTTGGAGCCCACTTCAGAAACGTCCACATACAAGATCCCCATACATCTATTCCTTTGGACCTTCGGATACTATTGAAAGCGAAAGACCATGTGGATCGGAAGATCGCTGAGTCATTACTCATTAAGGAACATAAACCTGACCTAAACTCGAACACAACCTCTTGGCCGATATTGTGATACAATTAGTCGTTAGGCATGTATCAACAGTGTGTGTATAACGTGCATGTCAAGTATGTTATGTTCCAGGAACGAGATGTGCGTGTGCCGATTGTGGTAGCTTCGGGATTGTTTTTTTTAATCTCCGTCATGGTGCAACAATACAGGGTGTTTACCAAAAAAAGCAGATAGATGCGATAGGCATGAAAGGACCCCCCCCCATTGACTAGTTTACTTTAGTTAACTTTAGTGCTTTCGATAAATATTTTTACAGTAGGCACCGCCGTGTGTGAACAATGTATGCAAATGTGCAGAAATGTATGTCTTGTCTTGTACGTATTGAAGGCGCCTCCGGAATCAAAAAAGCCTATGCCTAGCAAGGCACGACATCGACGTAGATAATAAAATATGGCAATGAGAATTCGACCGCTAGTTGGAATTGCTCATTTTTTGTGGTTTGACGAAGGGTTGTATCCGAATATACACCATCTAAGTAACTTTCGACTATTTTTATAATCATCGAGGAAAGGTCATCGTGTGATTTTGATGACATAATATTTTCCTCCCCAGAGCGCTAAATAACATTTAAGCAAGGTCTCTTATGATGTGTAGTTCGTTTTATTATCAAATCATTTCACCCTATCACTTTGCCCTTGAAGTGAAATGGGATCAATTGGCCACTTAACATCTTGTAATACAAATGTGTCATACATCTTCTGTGTGATGTGCTGACAATTTCCAATTTTCTTAACTAAACGAAAATCGAACGTGCTACGTTTTGATATCATCTTGAATAACTTCCACGTAAGTTTAACCCTGTCATTGTTGCACTCAATTCCAGGATTTGTGTTCCAGGATGTGTTGTGACCTCGTGTATTGCCTTCTGGAACTATTTTCCAGCATAGACGGCCGGCCGCCGGCGGCTCGCGGCCCGTCGCCGACCGCCCGCCATTCATGGATATTGCGGGACGCGGAACCATTCCCTTAACGTAAATGGGCCCCAACGCCAAAGTTACAGGCATATTTCCAATAAAATAATATTGGAAAATAGTTCCAGAAGGCAATACACGAGGTCACAACACATCCTGGAACACAAATCCTGGAATTGAGTGCAACAATGACAGGGTTAAACTTATGTGGAAGTTATTCAAGATGATATCAAAACGTAGCACGTTCGATTTTCGTTTAGTTAAGAATGGAAATTGTCGGCGCATCACACAGAAGATGTATGACACATTTGTATTACAAGATGTTAAGGGCCAATTGATCCCATTTCACTTTAAGGGCAAAGTGATAGGGTGAAATGATTTGATAATAAAACGAATTACACATCATAAGGGACCTTGCTTCAATGTTATTTAGCGCTCTGGCGAAGAACATATTATTTCATCAAAATCACACAATGACCTTTCCTCGATGATTATAAAAATAGTCGAAAGTTACTTAGATGGTGTATATTCGGGTACAACCCTTCGTCAAACCACAAAAAAATAAGCAATTCCAACTAACGGTCGAATTCTCACTGGCATATTTTATTATCTATGTCGATGTCGTGCCTTGCTAGGCATAGGCGCAATATATCACTGTGTGGCAATGAAATTAACGTCTGAAGGCAAACTAACTTTCATAAATGCACTTCGCATCATATTTGTTGGGGACAGAGTATCATAAATTGTAACTATAATAAATTTTTCGTGCAACACACTAGCGAGCATCCGGGCGCGCTTGTCGCGGGCGCATATTTCAGAGTTCTTGAATGACATCAGGAACTTACCTGTTTTCCTTCTTTGCTGGAGATCCCCCGATGTCCGCAAAACATTGTCAAAACATTGTCAAAACAAAACAAAACATGTCTAACATTGCGTCTGACTCTTAACGAAATACCCGAAGGCAAGTGTGTAATGTATTACCACAAGGCCATTCGACTTCATCTTGTGATGTAGTGTGTATTGTGCTACTGTCGTGCAAATATTTCCCATCAGTAGCCCGTTTCGTAAAGCAAAATTTCGGTGTAAGTAGTAAGTAGTAAGTAGTAAAATTATGTTTCATAAAACAAAATCTACAATATTAATTTACTACTTCAAATTTACTACTTCAAATTTACTACTTACTACTTACTACCATCCTGGACTAAATTCAGGCAGGCTGTTTCATAAAAGTTACTACTTACAACTACAACTACAACTTGTAGTAAATGTGAAGCAGAACTTACTACCAAAGTTTACTCTGCCCCATCCATGGTAAATGTTTCTCTGATCTGATATTATCAAATTATTATATTTGAGTGAGAGACTCTGTCAAGTCATTCTCTGTCAAGCGGTTCTATCTGAGCAGTATGAACATCAAAACAAGCTGACTATTAAGCATGGATGCTGAAAATAGGAGGCGACGAAGGCCACGGAGATTCAGGCCACGTGTGAACATGAACCTGGATCTGCCAGAGCTATTTCGGTACGAGCTTATACTGCTGTTTTGTCAAATGAAAGGCAAGTAGTTTGTATTCATGGTGATAGCTGTATTCAGGATATCATGGCTCCTGACTCTCCGTGCCCGTGGATTAGCTGATGGGCGTGCACATTTTCTCGGAAGGGCGCTTTCGGCGGAAAATTCGCCGAGTGGGAAGGGTGAACTCAGGCATACTGGGGGCGCCTTTTCGTCTCAAAAGGACACCTTTTCCTCTTAAAGAGGTACCTTTGGTAGATAAATCCGGTGAGGGTACGGGACATTTTCCCGTCCGGAGAGACGCCATGGGTGAGGGCACATGCCCCAAGTGTTCCTTGTATCCACCCCTGGTCCAAATGGCCTTCAGGAAGTTTGATACGGCTATTTCACTCAGTCGATCAGCTGATGTTACAACAATCAGTTAGCGCCCATGTCGCAGCGGTCACGCGCAACGCTCGTTTTTTCCCCGTTCGCGCACTTTCTTGCCGTTGCCGCAGTCACGTACCCAGGCAGTCACAGTCAGTTACAGTGAAGGTGAACCGGTCGAAGTGGTCAAGCTGTTGAAGTGGTGCACTGTGGGGGTCTAAGTCAACGTAAAGTAGGTGGGATGTTCAAGAAATAATGGGCGTTGTCAATATCAGTATCTGTCTGATTCACGCTCTAACGGGATATGTTAACAACCCAGGCGGTGTTTGACGTGAGCTGAGGGAATATTTTCGTGCTGCTTCTCGTTGGCGGCGGTCATTTGGCTTCCATAATCAAGGCCGCATTCTCTTCTGTGTGCAAGAAGGAGCACTACTATTGATACCATATAAAATTGTAAGTAGAACGGATGCTAGCATTTCTGGTTACTTTGTCAGTTGATCGGGGTACAGCCCATACTTTATTTTTATGGTTGTCTTCGGTGGTACCGGTTCAAGCTACATAATCTTTTCCAAAACGTGGCACGAAGCATTAGTGGCCTATGGGTGCGCTCCATGCACGTCTGGGGACCTCTTGGAGAGGTATATGTATATATATATATATATATATATACATATATATCTTCAGGAATTTGTACATGAAGACCTATCTCCTGTTCCAGAAGTTTCCCAGACAGTATAGGCCCACTCCCCCACAAAAACAGGGGCCTGCGCCCATTTCACTCCCGCCCTTCCCCCACCCCACCACCACCACCACCGTCTCTAATCTACCCACTTGTGAACAGGTTGACACGCTTTTTCGTGTTGAGCTCCTCGGGATATTTTTTTCCACAAGCAAGTAAAAGGTGCCGAAATAGCAATTAGCCTTGATGTTCACGCTTTGCTCCGTTTGCTTCATTGATCCGAGCTGAAACTGTCTTTTAGCCTACATTAAAATTTTTTTCCGTACAATTACATTTCCTTTCACATTGGTTAAAATATTACGATTTATGCATGTATTTTTCAACAATTTGGTGCCTACAATGACGGAAAATACGTCAATATCATGTTTTCAGGAAGTCTTGATGGCAACTTGTTTGTTTACATCGTGACAAATGCGACGCACGTATCCAACTCGACGCATTTACTACTTACGAAAACTTACTACGACTTGTTTACAATGTACAACTTTGTTATGAAACAGAGTAAAGTAGTAAGTAGTAAATTAAAATTTACGTTAGAATAGTAGGTAGTAAGTAGTAAAAGCGTTTATGAAACAGGCTACTGGCCGGCCGCCACAGTTGGTGCGCGCTTCGCTTGGAATACTCTCCCTCATCAGCGACAGCGTGTGTGACATGTGCGCCTGTGCTCGTCAGTGTCGCCGTTCCTGTCCGGTGACCTGACAGAGTTCTGCGCCACCTGCCCGGTGGCAAACCGTCGCTTGGCTGGCCAGACCCGGGTCACCGCCAGCGTGCCGTTCTCGATCGGCTGTGGCGCTGACGCTATATGCCAGTCGGACCTCAGCATCACAGCCTCCGTCGTCGGCCTCGACGACGGCCATTTCGTGATCGGCGCCTCGCCCATCGTCGAGTTCGACGTCGACGTCACCAACGTCGGCGAGCCAGCATCGTTGCCCAGTGTGGAGGTGAGAACACCGACAGCTACTGACAAACCATCCATAGGTGAGAGCACGGACAACTACTAGGCTGCTGGTGAGAATACACGTACAACTATTGGACTGCTGGTGGAGACACACGGCCTACCTACTGGCCTTCAACTGCCACTAATCGGTGTCGGAGGCTACTAATGCTAGGTGGCCTCTACAGTAGAATGCGTCGAATAGTCCAATATTCTTTTCAGAGGATCTTCGACATTATAGTTCTTGCGCTAAGAATGACTGGTCCGAACGTAGCGCCACAATTTCCAGTCTACCTTGGTCGACGGATGCGCAGTGAAATGTATGTATGCGTGTTTGCTGCGCGCCTTAAAGTTTGACATTGCCTGCATCGACTAGTCATTGCTACGTTTATGCTAGGCTGAGCATATTTCGGAAGCTTATCATTTCCAGCTACTCTGGGTTAGCCACCAAAATGAAATTCGGGAGCACTCTTTACCAGAATTCCGGAATAAATGGAGGAATCTTCGCGGTGTAGCCGTCACCGCAGCCAGTCGCGTAATGTGTTTGAATCCCTGGCCCAACGCAATGGTACATCGTAATGTGCTTGAACTTGGTTCAACACAATGGCGTTACATAATGTGCCTGAACTTGGCTCAGCACAATGGTGCGTTACGTAATGTTCTTGAACTTGGCCCAACACAGTGGGGTGCTACGTTGGCATGGCAGTTCAACTCACACAGGTATGGCGTCCTACCAGCTAAACACTCTGCTTCCCACAGGCCCTGGTTTTTTTGCGGCTCTATGCTTTCAATGACCATATTTAATGCCATATGGGGCTATGCCATATTTAACTGAAGTGTTTTAAAAACTGATATTTTTTAACCAGCTAATGGATTCTAGCGTTCATTCTCATTCCTAGACATATCAACGGCATATCACCGGACATATCATGGATGGACCGCACTTAGACACATCATGGATGGACT
>JAOTOM010001392.1:0-67101 GCA_034440615.1 Ashinkailepas kermadecensis | reverse complement strand
GCCCTGCATGACCAATGTGGTCTATGCACCATAACGCTCCAATAACCACCACGACCACAATCATGGCAGGGGGTGTTCACGAAGCTATCAGACGTATTGTATGATCATTTATATATATATATATATATATATATATATATATATCTTTGTTGAACAGCTTTATGAATTGCCAGTTGAAAGACGTAACTCACAAGCCGTGCGACGTGTGGCTATGATGGAAGATAAATTCCACCTTCGCCTTTTGCGCCCAGTCTTCCGATTCAAAACATGGAATTTGTTCAAATAGAAATGTAGATCACGTTGCAAGGTATCGAACACAAATTATCGGTGGTAGGTGAGTCTGGTGGTTTTCGAGACATCGTGGTGCTGAACTGGCCAGCAGGGCTGGACATGCCAGCCAGAGGTGCACAAAGCTGCTTGATTGCCCACAACGTTAGCGACAGAAGTCGGGCCCTCATGAGACACACTCTTCGTCAGTTCGAGGGTTAAAAACGCAAAAGCTCTGCGTACACCAATGACGTACATGTTACAATATTCGTAGCATTGTTTTAAAATTAGTTCATTCATCACACATGTCAGGTGCATGCATCATTTATTGAAATGGCACCAATCAATTTTCCTCCTTCTAGTGAGCCTCACAGCCCGCGCTGAACATTCTGGTCTTCGATTGCCTACACAGGCGTCTCGTGAGACTGCCCCATTGGGTATCTCTTGTCTTACCCGACAGGCGTGAACGAAGTGGATAGCCAGTGCAACGGCGCACCTTGCAATATAAATTATCGGCGATGGCAAAATTACAAGTGAGACAGTTTGAGCGACTGGAATTGGTGTATGGAGACAGCTGTGAAAATGTGTACGCCTCCGCCTTCACCATGGCCGGACCGAGCAGTGCTGGACCGGCACTCCCGTCAGGGTCTCATGTTAGAAGTCGAAACTATGGCGGGACAAAAGCCAACATTGAGGGGCTACCCCTAAGAAAAGCATATTAGACAACACCCCCTGCGTATGACGGATCACGGTGTGTATATCCAAGGCAACCGTCACATTATGGCCAATACATGTTGGACCAATCGGCACTCTCCACCGCTGCATATGACGGATCACGGTGTGTATATCCATGGTAACCGTCACATTATGGCCAATACATGTTAGACCAATCGGCACTCCCCCACCGCTGCATATGACGGATCACGGTGTGTATATCCATGGCAGACCGTCACACTATGGCCAATATGTCGGACGACTCGACACGTCCGCTCCCCACTCTTGCATAAAATCCCACCAGTGGTTCTACATGATCGCATGCCCCAGGCGCCAGCCAGATGAACTGATCACACACCTATTATCCGCCCCCTGTGTCCACTATGTATCGGCGAGGTGGTACAGTCCAGTGCACGGAGTCGTCACGTGACTTGAGAGCGGCAGCGTGGGAGCACCGATACCATACCCGCAGCTGAATCGTGTGTCAGAGGGTGTAGTGGGCAGTGGGCATCGCGCAGCCTGCAAACGCTCCGTGTCCGAGTTTGTAATTCTGTAGTTAGACGAACTTATACGTTTTGGATCGATGCCGAGCAGGGCCCTTGACTATCAATAAGACCACCCAGACGGGGATATTAACTTTGCACGGCTACAGCTCTCGTATGGCAGGAATTGGAGCCCAAACGCTTGAAATCACACTTTTGTGGAAATAACGCCTCCCCTATACATAGGCATAATGCTAAACGTCACGAGGTTTGGAGAACACGGCCGCTCTCTCCTATTTGGTTCCGCCCATGACTGTGAATCAGGAGTGGATCCAGAAATTTTCATGGTGGAGCACTTGTCTGCAGGGAGTGCTATTTCCACGGAGGGTGCCACTGCGAAAGCCCCTGGAGTGGTACTTTCGGCTGCAAAACTCAGTGTCGGGGTGGAGTGGGGCCGACCCGAGCATACTGGACGGGTGCCTTTCCTCGGAGAAGAACGGCTTTGGTTGAAGAATCCATGGAGTCGGGCAGGGTGCACTCAAACCTTCCATGGGGGCACATGCCTCCAGAACCCCCCCTCTGCAATCGGCATGGCTGTAGATAACAGCGCTCCAGAAACACAAATTGAAAATAAACCGTTTTCTTAACTTTCCGTGTGTTGATACAAACGGAATGTCTTGCTAAAAGAAAACTTATTTTCAATTCGTGTTTCGAGAGTGAGCACGGCCTTTAAGGATAATGTCCATTGCCCATTTTATTTTAAAATAACAGTGAAAAAAACCATGATGGCACCATCAAAATGCGACTATGAAGGCACTAGACCAATCAGGACAAGTGGCAAAAGCGCAGCATAGTCGAATTTCCGTGCATATCAGTCACAGGCAGACATCAGAAATACAATAATAAATACCCCTATATAATAGCAGAAATACTTTGAGTGTCTATACAGTCGCGCGTCTTAAAACATGCATGGAAGGCTAAAGTTTCGGATGCGAAACATCCGCCAAGTTGCATCATTCAAAGTAGACATAAAGATCCTCCGCCGCCGCCCCCAGAACTGAGCCTGGATTCTCGGAACACTAAACCGCCGCGATACCGCCGAGCTCCTGGGGCGGAGGATGACATCCGGCTGCGCTGGGAAACCTGACGTCAGCTGCCGGTGCTCGGGGAAGTCGCCACAAACCCTTCCTTTGAACAAACGGGGTACTTCGGGAAAATATTATGACGCAAATTGGTACATGATAACAGAATTAAAACAGAAGATCGGACTCTGAGTGGTAATAATGCACCTTGAAAGGTTGTTGAACGTCAGCCGCCAGCGGAAAAGCCGCCGCAAATCTTTTTGTTCGAGCAAAGATTAAACACACTTCATGAAGAGTGTTGGAACAGAAATTGTCAAAAATCAAACTGAAAAGAACGCATCTGACCGATTGAACAAATAGAATGTGAAACAATGTACCACAAACGTTAAAGCAGCTTCAAAAACCAGCCGGGCCGCTCAGGCCGCTGAGGTGAACTGCTGTACGATATACACTGGAGTAGGCTCGCCCGGGCTTCGTCCTCACTGTACGATATACACTGGAATAGGCTCGCCCGGGCTTCGTCCTCACTGTACGATATACACTGGAGTAGACTCGCCCGGGCTTCGTCCCTCACTGTACGATATACACTGGAATAGGCTCGCCCGGGCTTCGTCCTCACTGTACGATATACACTGGAATAGGCTCGCCCGGGCTTCGTCCTCACTGTGCGATATACACTGGAATAGGCTCGCCCAGGGCTTCGTCCTCACTGTACGATATACACTGGAATAGGCTCGCCTAGGGCTTCGTCCTCACTGTACGATATACACTGGAGTAGACTCACCCGAGCTTCGTCCTCACTGTGCGATATACACTGGAATAGGCTCGCCCGGGCTTCGTCCTCACTGTACGATACACACTGGAGTAGACTCGCCCGGCTTCGTCCTCACTGTACGATAGACACTGGAGTAGACTCGCCCGGGCTTCGTCCTCACCGTAACTAGCTTATATGCAAAAAGCATGCAATACCGGTCCTTTGACCCGGCTTAATTCATTTTCACCAGAACCCCAACCTAGCTTCGTCAAAACAGACCGCCGAACGCGGACTCCGGTTCCAAAATTTTAGGAATTTGCGACCTCCAATCTATACAATCAAGCGCCTTCACGAACGTGTGCAGAGCTGAAGCGATTTCGAACGCGAAACATTCATCAAGTTGCTTTACTAAAAGGAGAAGAAAAAAAACGCCACCCCTCCCCTGGGCTGAACCCAGGTTCTCCGAACTCTAATCGTCCGTTATACCAGCCAGGTACTGTGACGGACTGACAGAGGTGCACAAACCTGACAACTCGCCTCCCAGCGTAGGTGACAGATATTGGCTGGAACTGTGCCATTGTTGTGACAGATAATCATTATTGGAAGAAGGAAAAGTATTCATCACATAAAGAAGATATTTCACTTCAGGAAAGACATTCTAACGCAAAAATATTTCATGCCCAGTTTATTTTTGGTTATTTCCCAAACTATTCGCATATATTTCGGTAAGTTATCCATTGCAATTTCGGAACAGGACATTTGGCAGCGCTAACTCTTTTGGGACAGATCCCGGTGCACAATATCGGCTGCACGCAGCCAGCTCCATTAGGCTGAACCATGGCGCAGCAGGCGGTCACAGATACGCCGTGACAGTTGATAGGGTTCGATTGCGGCGACCTGTGCTATTGGAGACCTGTGCTATACCGTTTTGGGGACCTGTGCTATTGGAGTAGGTTAGGTAAAATCTGAAAGTTTCGAAATGTGACAGATTTACGGGTTTCAATGCTTGTAGGTGACATTCTTGACGTTTTGTGCACCTCTGCGGACTGAAGCCAGGTACCGGGACGGACTGAGGCCAGGTACCGGGACGGACTGAGGCCAGGTACCGGGACGGACTGAGGCCAGGTACCGGGACGGACTGACGCCAGGTACTGGGACGGACTGAGGCCAGGTGCCGGGACGGACTGAGGCCAGGTACCGGGACGGACTGAGGCCAGGTACCGGGACGGACTGAGGCCAGGTACCGGGACGGACTGAGGCCAGGTACTGGGACGGACTGAGGCCAGGTACCGGGACGGACTGAGGCCAGGTACCGGGACGGACTGAGGCCAGGTACCGGGACGGACTGAGGCCAGGTACCGGGACGGACTGAGGCCAGGTACGGACGGACTGAGGCCAGGTACCGGGACGGACTGAGGCCAGGTACCGGGACGGACTGAGGCCAGGTACCGGGACGGACTGAGGCCAGGTACCGGGACGGACTGAGGCCAGGTACCGGGACGGACTGAGGCCGCCTGCTGCGGTGCGAAATCTGTCGGTAGTTTCCGGTGCTCCGAGATGTAACCGCGAAGCCCTTTTTGAACAAAGGTTGAGGAGAAATATTGTGATGAAGCTGGTAAAAGTCAAAATGCAATGAACAGAGCTGACTGTGAGTGGCAATATCAGAACTTGAACTGCTGTATTACATCATGGTACACTGTTGAAAGTTGGCAGCCAGCTGGAAAATTCGCCCGCGAAGCTATTTGCTCGAGCGAAGATCATGCTTGACGAAGATTATTGAGATCAAAATGGAAAAGCAGAATTAAAGGAACACTTCTGTCTGGTAGTGGAGAGTAAGAACGCGAAACGCTGTAATATAACATTCATTACAGTTTTAATAGAGTGGCGGGCGGACCGGGCCGCTCAGGTGTACCATACACACGGGAGTAGACTCGCCAGTGCGTCGTCCTCTCTCGTAATCATCTAAAGCTGTAAAACCAGTATAAGACGCCATAAGGGGCGCTGGGCGAGTGATGACAAGGGACCGGCGGCCTGTGGCGAGCGATGGCAATAGGCCGGCGGCCTGTGGATAGCGGTGGCAAGAGGTCGGCGGCCTGTGGAGAGCGATGGCAAGAGGCCGACGGCCTGTGGCGAGCGGTGGCAAGAGGCCGGCGGCCTGTGGCGAGCGGTGGCAAGAGGCCGGCGGCCTGTGGATAGCGGTGGCAAGAGGCCGGCGGCCTGCGGCGAGCGGTGGCAAGAGGCCGGCGGCCTGTGGCGAGCGGTGGCAAGAAGCCGGCGGCCTGTGGCGAGCGACGACAAGAGGCCGGCGGCCTGTGGCGAGCGACGACAAGAGACCGGCGGGCTGTGGGTCGTCCGTCCGGTCGGGTCTGCTGCAGGCACAGGGTTGAGTACCAAACCGCGAAAGGGAATTTGTGGACGGACCGCAAATGCACTCTCTTGACAGTCCGTGAAGGCATGCACCGTACCTCAAACGTAATGCACAATGCCGGATTGTCGGATTAGAGCAGGTGCCGCGCTGTGTCACGATCCCTACGTCTCACAGCCAGCCCGGTGCAGGCTATGTCGCATGCAAACTTCACAGCACGAGGGACGGCCCACATCTGGGTTTGTCAGGCTAACTGGAGCGTGTGGAACACGTGGTGTGTGACATCGCAAGGTCAACTGGCAGCAGCTGAGAAGCAGGGACTCGTCTAAGAGATTTTCAATGGGAGCCGTGTCCATTGACTACTGCGGGGGCCATCGTCACCGTCCAGACGACTCCGGCCACCGCAGTAGTGCTAAAGCAATGGGAAGGTCCCGTGACTGCGGGTGTCGGGGTCGTGTCTGCGGAGGACAGGGCCGTGACTGTGGAGGACAGGGCCGTGACTGCGGGAGCCAGGGTCGTGTCTGCGGAGGACAGGGCCGTGACTGTGGAGGACAGGGCCGTGACTGCGGGAGCCAGGGTCGTGTCTGCGGGGGACAGGGCCGTGACTGCGGGAGCCAGGGTCGTGTCTGCGGAGGACAGGGTCGTGTCTGCGGAGGACAGGGCCGTGACTGCGGGAGCCAGGGCCGTGACTGCGGGTGTCGGGGTCGTGTCTGCGGAGGACAGGGTCGTGTCTGCGGAGGACAGGGCCGTGACTGCGGGAGCCAGGGTCGTGTCTGCGGAGGACAGGGCCGTGACTGTGGAGGACAGGGCCGTGACTGCGGGAGCCAGGGTCGTGTCTGCGGAGGACAGGGCCGTGACTGCGGGTGTTGGGGTCGTGTCTGCGGAGGACAGGGCCGTGACTGCGGGAGCCATGGTCGTGTCTGCGGGGGACAGGGCCGTGACTGTGGGAGCCATGGTCGTGACTGCGGAGACAGTTAACATGTTAGAGGAGTCCCTACTGAGAAGGATGGAGGGTGCTCGCTGCGATCCGATGTGCATTGTAATCTGCCCGCGAGGGCGAACTTCGCCACAAACCCCTTCTTGGAACAAAGGGTGAGAGAACTTCCAGACAAGTGTCGTGATGCCAGTTTTTGTTTGTTTTATTAGTCGGTAATTGTTTTAAAAAAGAGCAGATATGGCTCTGAGTGGGATAATAGACACTGAAATGCTGCAGTACACAGTGGAACGCCGTTGAAAGCTTGCCGTCGGCTGAAAAGTAGCCACGGATCTCTTTCTTTGAGTAAGTGCTAAGACTGTCACGACTACTTCACGAAGACTATTGAAATAAAAGTCGCAAAAGCCAACATTAAAATAGCACATCTGACCGAGTGGAAACAGGAGAACGCGCAATGATGTAGCACGAAACAATATTACGGTTTTCACAGCGTGGCGGTTGGGCCGAACTGGTTGGTTTTCACAGCGTGGCGGTTGGGCCGAACTGGTTGGTTTTCACAGCGTGGCGGTTGGGCCGAACTGGTTGGTTTTCACAGCGTGGCGGTTGGTTGGGCCGAACCGGTTGGTCGCGCCACTTCGGTGAATTTGTATCACACACATGGAGGTAGACTCACTCAGACTTTGCGCTCGCTCGTGATAGCCAAGTAGCACTGGCTACAGAAAGCGCCGTAGCCTGTCTCCACCTCACTCAAACTGTCACTCAGCAGGCCGTTGCCGGGACAAAACACAATAAGAGTTTCGCATTCGCGATGCATGTATGTAAAGGTTGTTTGCCACTGTGTTTACTCTCGATGAAGGATCGTGAAGCCGTCACAGACGGCTTCTCCTCGTGGTCCGATTCGGTGCATTTAAAGCAGTGTTCTGAAATGTTCGACGCATCTACCATTCCGTGGAACAGCTTGTAACTAAGCAAAATATCCAACGCAATCGTCGAGCACCTCAAGTAGTTGAACATTGTAAAATCTGAAGAGCCCTTGAAATGAAATTTGATGCCAAGGAGTATTAATTTTGAAAGGTGAAATAAAATAAACTAAAAAGTGGAAAACATTCAGGTAAAGTGAAACGCATGAGTGTTCATTTCTATAGACAGAGCAAAGCCCACCGTCTTTTCCGAAGAGACAATGGCCTTTGCTCCTTGTGTCTCGGCCCATATATATTGTTTCCCTGATGAAGACAGTCGAAATAGTCGTAATGTCGAGATATGTCTTTGGATTTTGATCGAAGTACTAATTTTTCACTCAATTCGTATATAATTTAGCGTGCATCATTATACTATTCTTACCAATATATTCCTCCGACAATTGAACCATTTGTATCCAGCCTTCACCCATACGCTTCAGCTTTTCAGCCCGATTGGGGGAGGGCCAAATCGATTACTGAGGGGGCCAAATTAATGATTGAGGGGGCCAGGGGCCAGTGACCCCCGTTAGTATATACAAAGTGACATCCCTGTGTTCAAGCTCCCACAAAGAGGAATGAAAAAGCTTTTCGGCGAGAATGAGAGGACAATAGGGACAAAGTAGGTGTGTACTCCGAACTCCTCATCAGGGCCCGTCTAAGGAATTTTGACTGCTGGCCGCGCCCATTGGCAAAGGCGGGACCACTATCCGGGGAAACCCTGTGGCTGCAGCCTCCCAACATTGGTGTGGGGGTGGGGGTGGGGGGGGCAATGCTCCCCCCCTGCCCCTCCCCCCCAAAAAAAAAATATGGCAAGTTCCATCCTTGAACAGATATAGCCCTATCGCATTATTCACAGTCCTCATGCTATTTCTACGGAGTTTTTCAAGCATGCGCATTTTTAGACACCAAGGTACCTCAGATCCACACACCCACACATTTTTAAACACTTCCGCTACGGAGAGAGATGATCCCTTTCTATTGGTTTTGCTAGGCTTTTTGTCTCTGCCAACCGGAATTATTGTCCGTCCGAGCCAGACAGCTGGATGTGCCAGCACCTTCGTCCACAACATTGATTCCATATTAAGTTATTAGTCTCGAAATAAATTCACAAATTGAATAGCAACGGTCATGGACTTATCTGTGCCTTTTAGCTCAAATTATACTAACTAGCCTATTCCATGCGATTGTATAACTAAAAGGCGAATAGCATTGGCGCAGCCAGGTCCCCCCCCCCCCTTTACCAACAAGATATGCACTAGATGAAACCAGGAATGTTGAGACTTGCCCCATTGAAAACCCAATATTTTCGGCGCGCCTTGCGCGTCGAAAGCATTCTCTGATTCGTGATATTTTTTATCGCTCTCCCTCAGAAAATCCTGGCTGCGCCACTGGCGACTTGCGGCCCAGACGTGATTTTCACACCGGAGCCGAAAAGGAAGCATGGGGACCTTAAAAACAGGCCAGAGCCCGTAAAAAGCGACATTATCCTTACAAAACTAGTGCACCTGGCACCCCCGCCCCGCTCAATGCAACGCCTTCAGAATGGAAAAGACGCTCCTCCGGGGAAATGGCGCCCCTCCAGAACGAAGTGCCGGCTCCGATCAAAATTCCTATATCCGCCCCTGTTGAAGGTATCGAAAATGGCACTCATTTCACATGGTACCCCCGTTTATTTTACCAGTCTCAGATAGAGGACCGGAGTATTTCCACACACAAAAGCTAGATGCATCTGTTATCAGTCAGCAACGCAATGCTTCCCCAGAAATTAACCGCAATGCATCGCAGGTAATCGTATGCCTACCCTCTGCAGAGGAAGGACGGGAATGTTCACTATGCAGTGTTGCTGAGAATATTACAAGAAACAGTTGGAATTATAATGAAATGCATAACGCATGCAAGAATTAATCAGGCCTGGGGTCCGCACAACGTCAATGGAGCGCGGCACGCTGCCGATTATAAGAGGCAACCGTCTGATGGCCAGCAATGTGAAATCGTCACACAATGCGTAAGGGAAAGAGCGTAGTAGGATATTTGCGTTAGGTTATGCGTCTCATGATCAAAATATATGGAGACAAATGCATATGTTTCGTAGCTTGTGCGAACATATGCGTGAACATCTCGTCTTTTGCTCCCGGAACTAAACGAGAAGAAAACACCCTGCACAACGTGCAGTGCATTAATTGGCGTCTGATAATTTACTTGATAATTGTTCCAGCGATGGGAACGATTCGTGCCAATCGAACGAATGATTGGCACGATTAGTTCACAAAGTGAATGCTGCACGATGAGCCATGTCCAGAGGACGGCATCCTGTCGGGCTCGGGCCGCTCACGGACGATGAAAGCTCGCCTCGTGTTGGTTGGCCGCGGTCCAACAACACTGCACTCGAAGCCAATATTTACAACGCGATGCACCAGGCTAGCAATTTGCCAGCCTCGCGCATTTTCAGCTTTGGATGCTCCCACTCCCCAGCGAGCCAGCCAGGATACCATGACGTAAATAGGAAATAGCCAGAAGTCACCGCTGTTGTTGCGATATGGACTCGAATGGCGTCAGTGGTCGAGCCTTGTGCGCGTTGCCCACAGGTAGGCGTCTGCATATCGCGCCGGTGTCAACATCTGCCGTGCTTCGCAACGTTCGCCGTGCTATCGCGCGATACTGCGGGCCAACGAACTGGCAAACGGCTGATCCAGATGCCAGCTGATCAACAGATGGCCTATCTACGGACCGACGGATCGACAGATGGCCTATCCACGGACCATCGGATCGACCGATGGCCTATGCACGCACCGACGGATCGACAGGTGGTTTATTGACGGACCGACGGATCGACAGGTGGTTTATCGACGGACCGATCGATTGACTTATCCACTTATCTTATCTTATCTTATCCACGGATCGACGAACCTGCGGATAGCTTTAGCGGACCAACGAACCGACGGAGGGCATCAGCGGACCAACGGACCGACGGAGGGCATCAGCGGACTGACTGGCAGATTTGAACAGCTGGACGACGACTTCACCGGGCCGAAAGACGGCTCGACAGCACACAGCGGACCGAAAGACGGCTTGACGGCACACAAACGACTTGTACATGGACTCGCACACGCTCCGGCAGTTTTGCGCCGCAAAAGGTGAAGGAGGCACGGACCAGGGGCGATCCTGCGGCCGCCGTCGCCGCCGACGGCACGGGCAGGCGTCCCCGGCTGGCCGTCGGCCCGCCGGCCGGTGCACCGCCGTGCAGCGGCCGGCAGCCATCGATCGCCGCACGACGCTCTATTTGTTCAATAAACATCGAATATCGGGAACCACCCGGAGGGATATAAAATTGGCGGCCGTCGGTGCGGCGCTTTTCATGTCGGCGCGCCCGAAACGTCTCCGAGTGGACCTCAAATGTCCGGCGGAATCAATACGGTGCGCCGCCGCCGCCGCCGCCGGCGCCCCAACACAACTTTTGCGTAACGAGCGCGGCGAGTTTGCAAACTGTTTCGGCGAATGTAGCAAGGCGCGTCTGGCCAGGCGGTGGGCTGTGGCCGCGCTTACCACCGGAGGTGGTCTCTCTCCGGACGTCGCGGGGACTCGAGAGACCCTCACCGGCCTCAGCAGAGGCCACTGGACCAAAGCAAAGGCGCCAGAGGCTCTTGCTGGACCAAGCGGACGCGCAGAGACTTATCACCGGACCGAGCAGAAGCGCAAGAGACTTTCGTCATACACACCAACCCATAATGTTGGTGGGTTGGAATACACACACACACACACACACACACACACACACACACACACACATATATATATATATATATATATATATATATATATATATATATATATATATATATATATATATATATATATATATATATATATATATATATATATATATATATATATATATATATATATATATATATATATATATATATATATATATATATATATATATATATATATATATATGTCGGTATATTTTGGCAAAATATCTTCTTTTACACATTGGCTGTTGAAGAGAAGAGCGCATTTAGCTTTAGCAAGTTGTCTGCCTAGGTTTTCGATTGATCGTATTGTTTTCCTCGTTTCGTTAGATAGCTGGTAAATTATTTCACCAAGTGACATGTACAGTTATATTCGTTTATTGACGTTTCGGATTCAAACATTGATCCATTTTCAGAATCACCGCTCTGCACAATGCAAATAAACACACACAAGTATACTTTAAAAACATGAATTGAGCACAGGTTTTACACGAGCTATTCTCGCAACATCATCTCACATTTTGTCAATTCTTGAAGGGCCATTCACATAAACAAGTGAATAAACAATTCTCATCTGAACTATTTACAACAACTAGCACTGGATCGCATTTACATCGAAACGTGTTTGCCCCCCCCCCCCCTTCGCCCTATTTGGTCATGCATTATTCCAGAGTGACAACGTGACGTGAGTGCTGACTTGTTTGTTAATTTCTGGTGTGTGTTCACGTATGTACAATGACTCGAGCACCATGAGACGGGTTCGGTCCGGGCAAGACGTGATGGTGGTGGTGGTGTTGGTGAGGTGTTCTCGTGTTAGCGGTGTTTGGTGGCAGTTTGTCATGTGTTCTTTTGGTGCTCCATCTCTAAGGTGCATTGTCAGTCTTCTAAAAAGGGAGGTTGTGGTGGCACCAATGTAACTTACTGCACGAAGCCTACAGTCTTCGTATGGGCATGAGAATTTGTAAACTACATTGGTACGGTTTAGTTTTTCTCTGTTGGCCTGGAGATTGTTTTTCATCACAAGATTACAACTTTTCATGTTTTGATAGTAGATGACGAGTTTTAGCTGATCTTTGCTGTTGGTGCATGTGATGTTGTTTGTTATGATACAGGACATTACAACAAACAATACAGGACATTATAACAAACAACATAACATGCACCAACAACAAAGATCAGCTAAAACTCGTCATCTAGTAAAAAAACATGATAAGTTGTAATCTTGTGATGAAAAACAATCTTCAGGCCAACAGAGAAAAACTAAAACGTGCCAATGTAGTTGACAAATTATAATACAAATAATACAAATCCAGCTCATTCATCGCACCTGATCCAAAATGTCTTGTCCAAACATGGAATTCCAGTCATTAACCAACCTCCCTACTCTCCAGACATGGCTCCTTGCGACTTCTGGTTGTTTCCGAAATTGAAGACGCCATTGAAAGGATCCCGTTTTGACAGTAGAGAAGAGATAATGCAAAACGCGACGGCGGAGATAAACACCATTCCAATAGAAGCCTTCCAGAAGTGTTTTCGGCAGTGGAAGGATCGGTGGGCTAAGTGTTGTGCAGGCGCAAGGGGCCTACTTTGAAGGGGATTAGGGTCCCAATCCCGTCAGGTACGTAATAGATTTTTTCCGGCCAAAGGTCGGATACATTTTAGACAGACCTCGTGTATATATATATATATATATATATATATATATATATATATATATATATATATATATATATATATATATATATATATATATATATATATATATATATATATATATACAGGGTGATGATCAACTTAGGCTAACCCGTCAGACATCCCAGAGTAGGTGCCTGGTGTCTGACAGGGTAGGTTGGTCAAGCACTGCTCAGTCTACGTAATAACTGTTGCGCTGGGCAAACGTGCTGATCGTAAATGTTCGTATCTCAAATGCTCATATGCGCAAGCGTTCGCTTCATGCGTGACATTCTGACTTGTGTGTCGCAGCTGCGCGAAATCCTGTCTCGCAGCTGTATAGAAGTCCATCTCCTGTGTCGCAGCTGCGTGAAAGCCCGACTCGTGAGTCGCAGTACGATGGAAGGCTGTCTTGTAGTGCTTGCATGGAGTCAGCCACATCCACCTAGCCACAGCCACAGGCTAACAACCCTGGAGATAATCACATAGATGGTATTAACAAGGTCTAACTTTAATTACGTACGTGGACTACAATATGATTAATTTAGTCAAGGGGAAAGTTGATGAGTTTCCATTGATCGTGTCACGTCACTCATGGATCTAAGGCCTCTGCTCTGTATACTTAGGACGATTATATGCATGGAAAGTAGGAAGCCAGTTAGGGCTTCACTGTTTTCACGATTTTTCCCAGCCTTGAAGACACTCCGGGGAGGCGTCTAAGTTCTGTGAAAGGATATGCACGCCTCCTCCTACCCCGTCCCCACCTGAATTGCTCTAATATACGTTTTACAGTATAGCTGAAATCACACCTTGAAAATAATTATGTTGAAACTGGTCTCAGTCAGCTAAAGTAAGATTACAAAAAGTCAGAAAATCCAGTTGTTTATTCATGTATGTTGTAGGTGAACGTGAAATGAGGTCAAGGAGTCAGCCCTGTGCAGTGGCGTAGCCAAGGGGGAGCGAAGCGGGCTTGGCCGGCCCTCCGGCATAGTCGCAGAGACACAACCGAGGAAAATTAAAATGCATCGAATAAATTGTGTGGAGAAGGTCTCGGGTCATGAAGACGTCCACCCTGAGTGCTGGAAAGGACCGTGAAAACCAGAGAAGGCCGTCCTGAGAGCTGGAATGCCCATGCCAGCTGGGAAGGGTCACTCGGTTGGAAATGACCCCTAATAGTTGAGGAATAAACAGGGACCTGAAGGCGCCTGAAGCGCAAGCAGGACGCCTGAGTACAAGAGGGGGCTGGGACGCTCTGGAAGTTTCAAAGGGCCCCTGGGGATGAACAGGGCCCCTTAGAGCTGAATAGGAATAGTGAGGGCCCATCTCAGAACTGAAATGCCTCTGAGATGAGGGCTGGACTGGGCTGCTGAGGAAGGCGATTGACCCATGAAAGCAGGAGAGGGCTCTGTGGGATGAAGAAGGCCTCTGGGGACCCGAGAGAAGAATGCTGGGATGCCCCTGAGAGATGAACAGGGCCGCCTCAGAGTTCAAAGAAGTCGCTGTGGGATGGCAGTTGTGAGAAACACTGATGGTTTGCCTCGGACAACGTTCGCGACACAAATGCAGATATCAATAACTGGGAAGACCCCAAGCAGTTTAAGGGTCTCTGGCCGGGGGTTAACAGAGCCCTCTGAAAGCAAAAGAGTGCCTAGGGCAGCGATGGTTGTGAGAACTGCTGACGGCCGGTTTCAGAGCTAGAATGTCCTTGACATCCAGAAAGGCTGTTGAGGACGGGAAGGACCCCCGATGGTTGAAGAGGGTCCCTGCGAGCTAGAGAGGCCAGGACTGGGATGGTCCCTGAGGTTTGGGAGGAACTGTCAGGGATTAACAGAGCGCCCTTAGAGAGTTCCGAAAAATGACGATTTGTTTGTTTGTTAGAAATTATGAGGCCTGTCCCGGAGCTGGATGTCCCTGAAAGCTAGACAGGAGTACCGATGACTGGGAAGGGTTCACAAAAGCTGGAGAGAGAATATGCATATGGTTATAATATATATATATATTATATGATTATTCCCAAACGAAAAACAATCGTCCATTCGATGGTGGTACATGCTGCACCATCGTCACCATAATTTCATTAATCTTATGGTTTTTTCACATTGAAAAATGAACCCAGACGTGCTTGGAGTGATCAAAACCTGCGTTGATCCCATATTTATTCTCATAAGGTTCACTTTGTATTTGGTCGCCTTGTTCACCTCATTTATCTAGTGAAAGCCGGTTACACAACAATTACACCTAGGACATTCGGGGGCATCACAAAAACATCTGTGAGCAGATGTAGGACACTTTCAAGAAGTAATCACTTATAATTGAAAATTATTACAAGCGAGAGCGAGCGTAGAGAGCTTGAGCAAAGTTTCTTTCGCATGCACTGGGTGAGCTTGACAAGCTGAGCAACACGACCCGACCCGACCCGACCCGACCCGACCCAACACGATCGACACGCTTTTCACTGCTTAATAACTTTTGGAATAAGAAAAGGTAGCAACTTGAATCCTGCACCAGTATTTTTAGTCTGTGCCACACACGTTCGAGTGCTCATGTAGAGGTAACAGGTGCACCCATCGAGAGTGTCAAGCGCCTCTTGGAGCTTCCCAGCGTCCCTTTGAAAGTCCAAGGATGCCTCTGGACCCGGTAGGGTATCTCTGGAAGGGTAGAGGAGTGCCGCAATATACTAGGCCGCCATTCAAGCTATATTGTCATCCAACTATCGCTGTATTGAAGTCCATGCTCCGTGGTACAAGTGGCGCGTCGTTACCATGTCAAAACTTGCGTCCCTTTGGAAATCCTACCCCATGCTTCTTCGGTCGCGCCTTCGCCAATGCTTTTTGCATACTTCGGCGCCAACAAATACATTCCCACCCTGTTGTAACTACCAAATATATTGAGAGCGAAGACCAAGCAAACAAAGTAACAAAGATCGAGAAGAGCTTTCGCTATTCAATATCGCAAAAAGGCGTAACGTTTCGCGATAATCGGGTTCAAAACGCCAAAACCGAGCGAACGTCGGCGTCCATCGACATCCGGCAGCCATTCGTGATTCGCTTTCCCTCTCGTCGTCGCGCGTGACGTCAGCTTGTTTTCTCACCGCGCGGTGCTCATCAAGCGCCTATTTTGGAACCGGTTGGCTTGATTCGATTCAAAGCCTCTCTTGACCTTCGGATCACGAGCCACCAGGAGTCCAGTGCTCCAGTGCTCATAAGGCCGAAATCTACCAACGCCAATTGTGATTTGCCAACTCATCGAACACACTGCCGTCACGAAAACATGCGGTCAGTCCCGAAACGCCTGGAGTGCATTGAGGGATGTATGCGAAATATTGTAACATCCAATTCGAATTAGTTGCTAAGTCACAGAGTGATGCATACTGAGCCCAGAGTGACGCAGGGACTGCACTGTCAAAAGCTACAGTTAGTAAAAGTTGACGACGCACGGTGTAAATAATGGCTAGAGCTCATGCACAACGTCATCGACGTCAGCACGCATCGTTATTAAATCAGTATATCGACGTGGCGCTTTGTGTCCGAGGATACAGTCTCTTTGTATGCTAGCAGAGTTAAATGAGAGCCGTCCGAGGTGGCTGCGTGAGCCAGACAGGCGTTCGTGACGGAGTTTTCTTGTCACCACTTGGGCCACAAAGTTGATGGCTTTTGTCCATGGTCGCCGCTGTAATTGCGTGGGTGGAGCTTACCCTGGCAGGAAGTAGGTCATGTATGGAAATATCAGCGTTCTGGCAGGAAGTAGGCCATGTATGGAAACATCAGCGCCCCGACAAGGAGTAGACTATGTGTGGAAATATCAGAGTCCTGGCATGAAGTAGACATATAATCTCTTCCTTTCAAATATCCGTCCTCCCAAGTACATCCCAGGCACGGAATATATATATATATATATATATATATATATATATATATATATATATATATATATCCTTTTAAATATTGAGATATTGATCACCCCAGCACAGTCAGTCCCGTTCATGCCGTCAGGTGGTGAAGGAATAGCGAACACTCATTCCCCTGACGATCGCCAAAGAATATCTCACCTGAAGCCGAGCGCAATGCGTTAATCAGCTGACGACGAATTCTTTCAGAGCCCACCGTACAGCCCTCTTGTTGTTTCGCGCTGGTGCTCTTTCACACTCATGAGTCTTTCGGAGTGGAAATTTATGATGAATAATAAGTTTGAAGGTTATCTGCCGAATTAAACAGCCCCACCCTTGCGAATACATATCCGGCATTCTTTGACGTTAGCCTGCTCCTCATGCCAGCCCGTACAGTTCATGGTGCCCCGTGGAGTTAGTCGATATCAGACTCAGCTATCAACTGTCCGAGGGATAATGTGCCACCAAGGGACCATAAGCGCATTCGTGCTAAATCCTCGTTAAGCGGTCCTTGTGTAGTACATGGTGGTTTCTGGAAGGAACAAAACTATGCCTTTGTAAAAGTCGCATCCATGAGTATTCGTTTGATACAAATTGCATCAATTTCAGATTTTATTGTGCCTTACCAAGTGCATGAAGAACAAAACACCACGCTTGTGTGGCACGCAGACTTGTGTTTTTCAATTGATTATGCTGTTGCTGACTCAGAGCAAATCAACAAACAAAAATATTTTGATAACTGAATGATTCGGATCTTTAAAAAAATCAGATATCCCGTCTACTTCAGAATGCACGGTCCAAAAATTTGAATGAATCATATTTTAGTCGAAACTTGCCAAGACGGAGGCATGATGCGAAACCACTATATAACTGTCCGGGTAAGTGACTAGATTAAGAAGTCCTGAATAAAAGCAACATCTTAGCACCCTCAAATCAATCTGAAAGGATCTGGCGAGGTGCTAATGCTAGAGTATGTCATGCAATTGCAGCTACAAATAGGGGTAGCTGTGTAGGAAACGCTGTACAATGTCGTTCTTTGCATTATCGAATCCTTGAAGGAGTAGTTAGTTTAACATTTGATACTTTGATTGATACTTTGATTCAAGTAGAAATAACCCTCAATGTTACGTGATGTCTTGCGGGATATTACGAAATGTTCAAGGTTACTTCAATTTGCAATCGAAATGTTAAATTTTAAAATCGGCATACCTTCAAGCGTTCGAGAACGCAATGGACAACATCGCACAGCGATTCCTACATAAATACCTCTGTCTGTAAGTTACATTGTTTATTCATGCACATTTCACCTCCCCACCCGTCCAACTGATCTCTTCACCTATGACGCATCATATCCGAGTACTACCCACACATCCTGGTATAACACAAAGGAGCCAGTCCGGAAGCGATCAAACCACACTGTATTTTCGCAATGCCTGTGTCTGATGACGTTTTCATTTGCATTTCAGTTGATTAAGTTACTCTAGTCTCGATATAAATTAATGAAACAGTAGCCATGCAAAAATACTTAGTCTCAATCGCAACAAGTAGTTACAATATTTTGTATTTTGAAACAGATAGGCACATGGATCTTTGGAATCAAACTTGGGAGTTCGATTGACATTCACCGCAGCAGCAGTTATCATGAATTAGGAACGGAATCGCATCAACTGCTTTCGGTGCAGAATGGAGTCGAGCCAATAGTGGGCCATGCACAAGTCTGGTGACGCATTCTGATATACATCGGCAGTTTTTGTCGGATGCATCAGCCATTGGCACGTACCTTTAAAACAACGTAACTCGTCATTGTCGTCACGACACGACTATGAATATCGCATCATCGCATCAGGATCAGAAGGTCATGTGGGTACCAACTGTTCCGGGATGTATTCGGGAAGGGCCACGAACGTCCTGTGGGCATGCTTCCCTCTGCGGCCGTCCGCCGGCTGCGCCGATGTGGGCGACGGGACGGCGGGGCAGCTGTGGGTGACGGGACGGCGGGGCAGCTGTGGGTGACGGGACGGCGGGGCAGCTGCGAGTGACGGGACGCCGGGGCAGCTGCGGGTGACGGGACGCCGGGGCAGCTGCGGGTGACGGGACGCCGGGGCAGCTGCGGGTGACGGGACGGCGGGACAGCTGCGAGTGACGGGACAGCTGCGGGTGACGGGACGCCGGGGCAGCTGCGGGTGACGGGACGGCGGGGCAGCTGCACGCCCGGTCCTCACTGGTCACTCTCGGCCAGGCCAGTGCCTCACAGAAGACTTGTCACATGTCAACTGCTCCTGCCCACGATTGCTCTTCATTCGCCAAAGTGGCTCCAATGGTTGCGATTCGCGTGCACATGGCTCGACTTTCTCGGCAAGATCGGCGAGACCGGGGAGACCGGTGAGACGAGGGAGACCCGGGAGACGGGGAGACCGAGGAGACCGGGTGGCATGCCGGGCCGTTATGTCACGGCCGAACAGGCGAGCAGAAGCCGCCCGTCACATCACCGACAGGGCCAGTGCGCGCAATAGCACCGACACACCGCACACGCCCCACCCAGGTGGACGGGGATTGTCCGTCAGAGTTACGGGCTCATTGTCACCCCCACCCCACCACACTGCCACCACGATGAGTGTTCTAGGGGTCCACGTCGTGGGCGGGAACCCTGCAGAACGGTTCCGAGGAAGAATATCTGTTCGTCATAGGTGCTTCTCTGTTGCTCTTAGTCGTGCTTAACAGTAGCGCAGCTAGGATTTTCTTAAGGGTGCTGCCAATAAATAAATGCATTGCACCGCGAAGGCATTTAACGCGCGAAGTGCGCCGAAAATATATAATTTGTTGTGGTACAAATCCCAAAATATCTTCCTAAATTAGTCTACTTTGGGCGATAAGGGAAAGCGGACCCCCTCCCCTTTGGCTGCACCTTGGGTGCTTAAGCACGACCAATACTTACTAAAACACTACTAATATTTTCCTGACGACTACCAATACTGTTTTTATGTTTTGTTGAAATCGGCACTTCGGCTTTCTCAGGCAATTTTGTGTCATAGATAAAAAGAAGACAAGATATTACGTGGTATAATTCAGTTCATACGTCCTTGAGCATGTTCACTGGTAAGAGGAGAATGAAAAGTAGTCTGATGAGAAATGGGCGGTCATTCTCCAAGAGTGAGAGCACAGAAAAAGGAATTATGTGTGCATAGCAATAATCGATTAGTGTTTTTGATATGCCCGTGGTATTGCCCACAATGAGGGAGGATGTGTGTAACTGCACGATGAGTGTTGCATGACGAGCGTGAAGTCCGTGGTGATGCATTATAAATAAATCGATGTGTGAGGTAAGCATAGCCTATGCGTAGCCGCGATAGGACTTTTTCTTCGTGTCGCTTTGTTTGAAAAGAGGATATCGATGGATCGACGGTTGGCTTGATGTTTCGCAATTGTATATGGTTTGTGTTTTGAATCCATTTTTGGTTCAAAAATACCGAATGTTTTGTCGTATTGATGATTTAATGGATTAAAATGTTGTAGCATTTCTGTGATATGTGTTAACGGCAATGAGTGTTTTCCGAGTTGATTCGCATCTTCGTTTCCTGGGATACCACAGTGACTGGAACCCACAGGAAACGGCCAACCACAGCAGCAATCGCATTTCCTGCAAGGTTGGCATCTTTAAAGCCGTCGGAAAAGTAAAAGAAGTATGACTTGCACCAGCATAAACTAAGGATCCATATTCAATAATAGGAGTACTAATTATTTGCATAGTCGTAAATGGGTATGTCGATCAGCTCCACATGATGTGAAAGTAATGCAGCGAAATAAGATTAATCGGTGAAAACGTTTAGTCTGGACGTGTTTCATGTGTTCGCGAGTAGAAAGCCCACGATAAAAAATTAGGCGAATTTACGGAAGGTGGTGCATTCCACGACAAATCGACCAGCCAAAGGGGTGGTTTTCCACCCTGATGTCTCAGATATTGAGCAAAATTGATGTGTAGCCATGGGCTATGGTGTTGACTTCTGGTTGTGGTTCTGCAATAGGGACATTTTGAAATTGGTGGGCCGTGAGTGATTTAAAAGGGGGTCGTCAGGACAAACGACGGATTAATTGCCTGGTTTTGTGTAAAGGTGTTTCGTGAGTGAGTTGCTGTAAAATGTTGCTGTCGTTCCATAAGAATATGAAACACATAAAGCTGCAGAATCAGCAGCCAATCGGGCCAGTTGGTACGTCGGAGCGATCAGCGAGCATAAGCGATACGTGCGCAAACAGTACTGATCACTTCATTTGGGCTTGCACCAATAATGCATTGACGTAACTATTAATCCGAAGAGTACAACGAATTTTCCCCATGTCGCATCAAGCGTTGGTGTCCATCATAATCGCTGGGGTACACCAACCATTTTTTTATAGTAGCGAACCTACACCCAAGATTTCAAGACAACCTAGGTCTACCAGGCGAAGCGGACCACAGTGGTCAGTGTTCATTGCACTGCTGTAGCACCATTGACGGTGCACGGACTATGTTAATGTCAGGAGCGAGAGGAGGAGTAGAGCCATTTTGAAGTCCACTCTGTCCATGCTGGGGTCAATGTTAAGCTGGTCCAAAGTTCGAGGCCGCTGCCCCCTCTGCCTCCGCCCCTGTCAGATTCCTGCAACTACGAACCATTTTGATAGCATGACGCTGTTGTTTATTCTTCCGAAGCGCTAAATGTGGAGTTCCACTTTCCTCAGGGAACCTTCGTGCACGCGACATTTCATGGGAACCCCGAGTGGGCTCTTGATTCCTTGATTGCCAAGTTCTGGATCCACCATGAAAGAAGAGGAAAACTGATAATCTGGTATGTAGCAGCTTTGTTTCTTGACCGCAGGGCCTCTGGTGGAAATAATGCTAGCTGCTTCGGGTTTCGGCCTCCCGGCGACCATTCGCCGTGGGAGAATGGCGGCAATGCATGACCTACGTGGGATAATGGGGGCAATGCATGACCTACGTGGGATAATGGCGGCAATACATGACCTGCGTGGGGAAATGGCGGCAATACATGACCTACGTGATAAAATGGCGACAATATATGACCTACATGCGATAATTGTGGCGATACATAACCTACGTGGGGTAATGGTGGCGATACATGGCCTACGTGGGAGATTGGTGGCGAAACATAATCTAGTTCCGAGAATTACGCCGATACATGACCTACGCAGCTGCTTGCACATAAGGGTGGTTCAATGGCATACTTTTTTTTTCTCGGAGCGAGAAGTGCATATGAAATTGTTATACCTCAGTGGTCAAAAACACTTATGGCGTCCATTTTATCGATTAAAAATGATTGACTCCATCCTGCGCCAGGCGATTGAAATATTTCCCCTTGAAGACAGTGTTGCCATCTTAGGAGAATAATGCAAATCTGCATATTTTTTTCAATTCTTTTATACCATTTTCGGGATCAACTCAGTGGGACGGGTTAATTAGTATATAGTATATCTCTGCCGCTGGTAAGACGGTAGAAATGTTGACGGAAATGTAGCTGTGCCGTCCATACCAGTCAGACAGTCTCCATGTAGTGTGTTTATTATCCCTCACCCTGACCGCCTCTTGTGCTACCGTATGGTTATCGGCACGCGCCACCGCCTCTGACGTTGTCCTCCGCCACAGAGCTATCACCTTCCTTCGAGCACTGATGCAGCTGACAAACGTGAACTAGGGCCAATGCGACAAAGCACTCGATCTTGAGCTGCTCCGCTGTCTTCCGGACTGTCTCTCGCCCGAGGCGCAGTTGCATACTCACTGTTCTGGTGGACAAACACACAGCAGCTCCTGCTTCTGCTGTATGTGTGTGGGGGATAGCACCAGAGCACCAGTGGTGTAGGGTGGGAGGAGTGAGACAGAAGGAAGGCGAAGTAAAAGTGAACATTTTCCTCTTGGGCAGCCATGTCCTCCACCCAACAGCCAACTGCCAGCGAACAAGGACATAGTAAATTGTGTTCGATTTGTTATCAGTCAGCAGCCTGACATGCCGATATAGATACATAGTCTAATGAGTGTGATGCGACAGGCAATATATGACAAGCACAGACAATGTGAACGAGAGAGGGAATACCTACCGTCCTGCTCGTCACCAATGACAGAAAGGCAGCCGACTGCTGCAGTGGCTACCAATTAGCGCAAAAAAGTCCGGAAGGACAAGAGAGCAGATGAAGAAGTGCAAATCAAGCACAAGTCATCTTCACCGTTCTGTTTGACGCCGGTGAAAATGCAGCGGGCATGAGAAGCTGCAAGTGTCCCAGAGCAGGCAAAGTGCCGACAAAGGAGCCTGACTTCCTGCTGGACCAGAGCGGGCCCGGACAAATGACGCCGGCACAGCCGGACCGTCACATGACGGCCAGCCCCCGGCGGGTGGAAGAACGCCGTGCCGCGCGCCCGAGCCAAACAGAGGACCACGGTGACTCCGTGCTGGCTGCGTCGCCAGCAGACGCGCCGCCAGCACAGTCGGCGTGTGCTGGGACAGACGAGTCTGCACCACTGACGACTGTCTGATGAGTGAGGAGCCTGGGTCAAGCAGAGGACCACGGTGACTCCGTGCTGGCTGCGTCGCCAGCAGACGCGCCGCCAGCACAGTCGGCGTGTGCTGGGACAGACGAGTCTGCACTACTGACGACTGTCTGATGAGTGAGGAGCCTGGGTCAAGCAGAGGACCACGGTGACGCTGCGATGGCTGCGTCGCCAGTAGACGCCACAGTTGACGTGTGCTGTGCGGGATAAATGCGTATTTACCCACTGACGACAGGCTGATGAGGGAGGAGCGACCGAGCCGTGCAACTTGGACGGCCTCACCAGCGCAGCGCCGGCCGTGGGCAGGTTCGGTGCATCAAATCGACGATATGCACATCACGACATCACGGTCACGACATCACGACGATATCACGGCGCACCGTGGATGCCGAAACAGTGCGGACAGACCGTCGTAAGAGGAGAGATGCAGTGGCGAGGTGTCGAGCAGACACTGACGGGAAGCAGACTTGAATGGATTGCACTTCGGTGGACGGAAATGTTTAACCTTTACCGACAGACACGGACAGAGTACACGGGAGGAGCACATTGTTGTGCCGTCGGAGTCGGGTGGGGAATAGCTCTCACATTCGACACCACAGTCCGGTAGGTCGGTGGACGAGATACACCGCCTGTTTGAGGTGATTGCGAGGAAGGCTGTTCATTAGCTTAGTCGCCAACCAAATATCAACGAACTCAATCTCAGCTCAGTGTTCAAAGCATTGGCGGTGACACTGCATGCCCCAAATCACTCACTGGACCTTTGGGCAATGAAGCGAGCGGAGCAGTTCACATGCAGCCGGTGGTTGGCTTTCGTTATATGCCTGGAAACACCAGAGTTAGTTCACTGACGAGAAACTAGCCGATATAAATATCAGTGGCCGGTGTACAGCGTGGCTCTGTGGCGCCAGATGCGGCGAATAGGAAGCGTGGGCCGCCGAATCATGCGAGGTGGCCGACGCCGGCGAGCCGCCTGCTCAGAATCTATATTTCATCAGAGTAGTCTGCGGCCGCTCCATCGGCTACATAGTGGGACACTGCGTGCCATGTGGTTTCGAATAAAGACGAATGAAACTTGCGCGAGTGGGGAAAAGAGCGTGCTGATCAGTACGACTCTTCTGCGGCAACTGCCGGAGCGGGTACAGCAAATAAGCAGGCCGGTGGTGCAGCGTAGCGCATACTGGTATAACTCGGAGAAAACCCTGCTCCCTCCTGTCCTGCCTCCTTGTAGCATGCCTAACTGAGGTGAATCAAGTGTGGAAGCTCTGTGTGTGTGTGGGGGGGGGGGGGGGGAGGGTGTAAAGAGTGACCAGGAAACCTTAAAATACATGTCCATGAGCTGTTTCCTTTGTTGTTCCGAATAACTGAGACAATTGGTTTCCATTATACAGGTAATTCGATCTGATGATGTGTGGCTATAAATGGCATTAAGCTATGCTTAGTAACTGGAGTATTTTGCCCATTTTGTCATTATATATATATATATATATATATATATATATATATATATATATATATATATATATATAGCGATGAAATGCACATCGATGTTTCGTCATGAGGAAACCAAAAATATACTAAGTTCGGTGTCTAAAACACGGGATTTCCCAAGTCCGCACAAATCCGCTAGGTGGCAGCGCGGTGTCCTATGGACATTCCTTTGATCGCTTGAAGCAGCATAGAAACCGATTATTACCGGAAAAAATCACAATTTTTGTGTTTCTCGATACCCGGCACCAAAATACAGCCCGTACTCTTTGAACTAAAAACATCGGGACACCCTACTGAACCAGTACATCAACATATCGTGTACCCATACGACAAGAAAGGTGATTATTTGTGCCACAAAAACTACATGGAGATGCGCAATACCACGATGGCCCCGCAGCTGGCTCTTCCAGAGGTGCTTTCTGGTGCCCGACGGGCCGACCCATTCACTGCCGGTCGGATTCGCCGTCTCTCGACAGTCTCTCGACCCACCGACCGCCGGTGGCGCGCGTCGTCGGCGGGCGCTGTGGCTCACGGTATCGGCGACACTTCCGCTCTCCGGGTGCTGCCGCCGATGACCTGCACCCCCCCTCCCCCGCCCTCCTGCGCCCGGCTAAGCGGTGCGGTCGAGACGGTGTCCACGCGCGCCCATTGCACGCGCGGCATCGGCGCAAGAAAGCGGCGCGCGTCCCTGTCTCAGGGTCGGCGCGACGCGCGAACCAGACGACGGCTGATTGTATCGTGCCGGCCGGCGCCCGATTATATTCACAAGTGTCGCCGCAGCAGCTGCGACGCGACGGCGGCGGGTCGGGGTTGCTCGCCAATCCGCATGGATGCATGTGCAAAAATGTTGCGGCAAAATGGCGGTCAAATCAATAATGCATGGACGCGCGTTGCAGCAGGTGTCGAGGAGAACTCGACGGCGCACTTGTCTGTGCAGGCGCGTTCGAATGAAATGCATGGGTGCCCCGCTTCCCATTGTGCACATTTTATGTCGGCCTTTGTTCTTCAAGCGCCCGGTAAATCAATGAGAGAAAGCATCAATATGATGCATTGTGGGTACGAGTCGGACAACAATAGCGGGTCACATTGCTGCCGAACACACACGTAATTGAAACTGACAAAGGCAGACGTATTTGAAGAATAAAGCGAACGAACAGGCGGGCCGCTTCCCGTACCAAAACGGCGCGAACCGTCCATTCAACCTATTTCAGATCCGGTGAGGGGGCCGACGAGCTCCGAGTCCACAAAAAGCGTAAGCAGCCTAGGGTTCGGCGAAATCAGTGTGGCATTCGGCTGCTTCCTTGCTTTAAGCGACAAAATGTAACCGTAACCCGTCAGTGCAGGTGATGAAGTCGCGCCCTCAAATGTGACCTTCCACCTCACCTAAACCCGGATGCAACACGACCGCATAGATAAGTTTAGGCCTTATGGGCAGGCATGTGATCTAACCCTTCCTGGAGGTGGGACGGGGGATTAATAGCCGCCTTCACAGCTGGGTGTTATTATGGCATGGTTTTATTAGTGAAATAACAGCAAAACTCGTGTGTCATTTAATCCAAGCTGCCAAGACTTAATTTTATTTTTCAAAGACAAACCAAGAGAGGAGGCATATCAAGATGGCAACCCATATGTAAGTTGCCAGATTTGTGATAGATAATGGTCTATAAGCTTCCTGAGATATCTCCTGGTTCTACTAGATAAGGGATGATATAATAAGTAGTGTACCCTTCACAAATATGGTACGAATAATATGTGTGCACTCCCGACTAATTTTCGTGGTTCATTTGACTATGATGTGTATTCTGGCATCGGAGGTTTTTACTTGCTTTAGCAAATCCCTGACTTGGCACAACCATTACAAACTTTGTGCCAAATGGAACATTGTTAGCTTACATCGGTTCTGGATGCGGAAAAAAGATAGCCGATGCAGAAACATCGAGGGCATCGATTAAGCATCAGTGAAGTGACAGTGATACAAATCACTTAAGGTCTTTGCTACTCTCCATGGGCCGTGCTACTATTCAATCTCGATCAATTTTAGGGACGCTTTTCATATGGGCAGACTCAAAGGTGGTTACAAATTTCCAAGTAGTTGGCATCCTCAAAGAATAAAGCTATACAGACAAAGACGTCAAAAATCAGGGTTTCAAAAAAGAGTCGCGGAGGCCACCTGGGTTAAGCCTATACAAGAAGGACACCATAAAAAGAGAAAGAGACTGAAGCTCCTAATCAATGTTATATACTGAGTTATAGAGAAACCATCAACCCCACTGTGTCACCATGTTTCATTTATTTCGCATCACACACCCAAAAGCCGGTACTGAATCCACTACCATGCACACCTGCTGCTGGTACATTTCCCCATTTATAAACATGATCAGAGACATAAAAGGTCCAAGGCCCAACAAGCACCAGAGGATCCATCCTAATTGGATCTGCGCAGTGTACACCTAATTCGCATCAATCGTTAGATCTGCATCAATCCCACCACATTCACCCCTATTTCCCATCCTCCTGCACAACTTCGAATTCAAAATGAAGTTATTAAACCTAAGGGATATATCTACCCTATTCTCTAATAGGGATCCTTATATTTAATTGATGCACGAGTTCTATTCACTATTAATTATAGCACACGGCAGGTGGCATTCCATGCATTTGCTCCCCGCTGGCACTAATGCATTCAAACTGAAATAAAATAAAATTCATAGCCAGTATTCGTATCCAGCGTAGTTGTATTCATAGTTGTATTCATAGTCAGCGAAGCTATACATATTCGGCCCATGATGCGCAGATCTGCGCGAAATTAATGGTTCGGCGCCGGGACCTCAACAGTGTCTGAGCCGTGTTCAGGTAGCTCGGGATACCAACATGGGCGCGTGTAGCTCGAATTTGAGACTGTATCGACATGAGCCTACTGCCCCCGATGTGAGCCTACTGCCACCGATGAGCAGACCGACCCAGAACTTGCAAATACATATCTGACGAATATTTCCCGTTATTGTGACTGCCTCGCCGGTGCTGTGCTATCAGCTTACCGGCGTGCCTGAGATTATTAACGAGTGGAAACTGGTTCATCATGGAAAGTTGTGTATTACGAAATTCCGGACAACTTTTTCCGCTAAAAAAAATGCGGCATTCGTGACACTTATTGCCTTCACCGGCGTGGAACTGGCTTGAAATGAGCGGGCCAGGAGCCATTTTGAAGTCATTCATCATGCAAGACATGTGATTAATGTTCAGATTTCCCAAAGTGGGGAGGGTAGCCGCTCCACCTCATGCTATATCGGCAAGTAGGTCGGCCAACCTCTGCCTCCATACCCATGAATTCCTCTCACGGAGCTGTAAATGAACAATGGTCATTTACCCGCTATGTGACGTCACCGCTGCGCATGACGTCACTACCCTCTTTCCCACCGGACCATGTGGACGTAACGACCTTCCTGCTGCCGGCCGCCCAGAATCTGCGCGCTGGATTTATTTTTCATGAGGAAATCCCGTTCTTTCAACTTTCTGAATACGCCTCATGCATGCTGGATGCCGTTCTGGCACGCAGGTACATATTTTATTACGACTGCACGTGAACGCCGGCGGTCGGCGCCGTCCAACGGCCGTGGATAATATTTCATCGGGTCCATTACTGCCCGGCTCACCGACCGAATATGTTAAGATTAAACGCCCGGCTCGCGGCCACAAAAACGCCACCGGCCGGTCGCCGTGCACCAGGAATTAGATGCGTGATGTTTTTGTAATGCGCGTACCGAGCGTGGAATAGCGCCGGGTAATGTGGCCGGCAAAAAACGCACACGCACCGGCAGTCCGTGGCGGCCCGCGGCTCCGCTGTGTCGCCGCTCGTGTGCGTTCGTGCCGGTCAGACCGGCGGACAAACACGGTGCCGCGGGGCGCGCAGGCGGCACCTGTGAGGGGGCACTCGGTACGGCCCGCTCCGGCTGGGCCGTGGTGGCCGTCTGTCCAGCACCAATGTGCCAACAATCAGCAGTGAAACGGCTCCAAATTTTATTTTTTTTTGGGGGGGGGATAGGCTACCCATGCCACTGTATCTAGTCAACGTTCATAGGTTCCATATTAAACTTGAGCAATATTAGGGAGGGATAAGTGCCACCCCCACCCCCGCCCCTCGCTCACACCCAAGTATGGAAGGTTGACGGCAAGGACAGATTCCCTTGCTTTCAGCAGCGCCTAGCTTGATGTGCAAATCGCATCAATGCGCCCATGAAGTCCCGTGGTTCTGCAAGTGCAGCGGTACAAGTAGCGGTCTGTTCTGTTTTCCGGTCCAGCGGCTGACATGATTCATGTAATTGTGTGCTTAATAACATTTACATTTGTCAGGCACTGGAAGGGTCAGCTGCTCCGTTTTCAGGGGTCAAGTAGTTCCATGTGGCTGAAAATGCACCAAGTTTCTTAGAATTAAACATTGATTTGTACTACTTTCTACATAACATGTCCAATACAAGCAATAAACGTCAAATGTGTTCTACTTTCGAAGGACAATTGCAAAATCATGCCTGGCTTTGTCGGTTCAGGGGAAGACAAGGCACGCTTGTCTACCCGTGAATCCACCACCAAATGAGGGAAACTATAAATACCATTTCCGATTCAGAACATACCTGTACACGATTCCTATCAAGTCTTGATTAGACGATCATCAACATGTTGAATGATAGCCCACTACTCCTTGTATTAGACGATCATCAACATGTTGAAATGATAGCCCACTACTTCTTGGAAACACTCCTGATCGACCTCAAAAGGTAAATCAAATCCTGCACATGTCAACGAAAGGACGCTTCTCTCTCATTCTCCCGCGCCCGCTGCTCCTCGTCGTGCGATCGCATTCAAAGGCATCACACACCGGCACATCATGTGATGCCGGCGTCACATACCGACACATCATGTGATACCGGCGTCACATACCGACACATCATGTGATACCGGCGTCACATACCGGCACATCAGGTGATACCGGCGTCACATACCGACACATAATATCACACCGGCACATCATGTGATACCGGCGTCACATACCGACACATCATATCATACCGGCACATCATGTGATACCGGCGTCACATACCGACACATCATATGATACCGGCGTCACATACCGACACATAATATCATACCGGCACATCATGTGATACCGGCGTCACATACCGACACATCATGTAATACCGGCGTCACATACCGACACATAATATCATACCGGCACATCAGGTGATACCGGCACACCATACGCAGGCCCATCAAATACATGTAAATCAGATACATGCATATCAGATATATGTAAATCAGATACATGTATATCAGATATATGTAAATCAGGTACATGTAAATCGGATAGCGGTGCTGCCAATGGGCGCCGTACGACGTGTCCAGGTGCGGCGCCGTACTGAGTAATGGTAGCCTGCCGTACGGCCTGGGCACGCTTCAAGCTCAGACAGCACAAGCGTTGCTTACCCGTTTATGTATGCGTCAAGTGGCATTATCATGGGCGGAGTTTCCTGTGGCGTGGCGTGGGCTCCATCATGTTTTCCTTGGCCTCCCCAGCTTCTTGCTCTCCTAACATGGAGCCACACGGGGTGGGACCCACGGGTCAGATTGGCAGCGTTTAATTTTTCCAAACATTGGGCCGCGCCAATAATGTCCAACCTCTCCACCCATATGAGACATGTTCCAAATGCATCTGTGCCATGAAAAGGCCTCAAACATGCACCAAGTGCACCAATTTGCCTCGAACATCAGGTAATATTTGTTTTCCTTAAAGGCGGCTTGCAACGAAGAGAAAAACTGGTTACAGCTTGCTCCCAGAGGTGTCAGGAATATCCAGTGCGAGCCGAGCCAGGGAGTTATCATGGCATATACTGCAGCGCCGGCGACGCCCCGAAAGCCAGTGGCAACACAGTACATGTGCACAGCTTGTCAATGTCAGTGACAGGGGCTGGCACAGCACAGCCTGTCAATGTCAGTGACAGGGGCCGGCACAGCACAGCCTGTCAATGTCAGTGACAGGGGCCGGTACAGCACAGCCTGTCAATGCCAGTGACAGGGGCCAGCACAGCACAGCCTGTCAATGCCAGTGACAGGGGCCGGCACAGCACAGCCTGTCAATGCCAGTGACAGGGGCCGGCACAGCACAGCCTGTCAATGCCAGTGGCAGGGACCGGCACAGCACAGCCTGTCAATGCCAGTGGCAGGGGCCGGCACAGCACAGCCTGTCAATGCCGGTGGCAGGGACCGGCACAGCACAGCCTGTCAATACCAGTGGGAGGGGCCGGCACAGCAGAGCCTGTCAATGCCGGTGGCAGGGACCGGCACAGCACAGCCTGTCAATGTCAGTAGCAGGGGCCGACACACCACAGCCTGTCAATGCCAGTGGCAGGGGCCGGTACAGAAACACGGCATTCTGTGACTTCAAAGCAGTGGACTCCTTGTCGTTGGCTTCACTGATAATGATGTGAATTTTCACGCAAAGCTTGAGAACAGCTTCCACCAAAAGATTCTGACGATGATGGCAAGGTTGGTTGTAATTATAACAGAATGTGAAGACTGTGTGATAAGCGAATATCTGTCACACAATGAATAGCTTTAAAGTTGATGTGATCAAATCAGAATCTTAGCATGACCAAAATTAGAGTCCCAAACTGGGGAAGTATGGAGGTGTGTCGATTCAAGTCACACAGGAAGCGCAGACACCTCTGGCAGCAAGGACGGCTGGCTTTGACAACCACAAGTCAAGCCCACCAGAAAACCACTCAGCAGAGCATTGTGGGACGTTTGCCACTGTGCATATTTTCCAGAGTCGACATATTACGCTAAAATAGATTCAGTGAGGAAACATGTGCTGTCCTGGATTGTACGGCTACTCCTGGATACCGGCATGGGCCTCATTGCGTCAGATACTGAACAAACAAACGAAACACGACACCATTCTCGACCAGGTGATTGTGTTTGGGACGCCAGATGTCTGCCGCACCAGCTATGAGGTGACGAGAAGCATTTCGGCACGCCCCTGGAGACAACGGCGCACAGTGAGTGACGTCAGAGCCGGGTGGCCGTCCGGACACCCCCGCTCTGCACTATGTTGGACACACGGTACGGTAAATGTTGAACACGGGTGCCGGTGGCAGCGCACGCGGCCCCTCCCGCTAGTCTGACATGACCATGTTATCAGGACGCAGCCACTTCTCGCCAGACTAACGCGTCCACGTCACCAGGACGTCTGGGCAGACACACAAGGGCGCAACAATGGACCGGCTGTCAATCTTCCACTGAGGTCAGAAATTAAGTCTGCTTTTCTTTAAAGCCGATGGAACTCGTCTTCTTTCCGTTGCTCATGGAGCATTTGTCATGCAATTTTCGTCGTCGGTTGTTATTCCATGGCGGCTGGTTGAAGAACGCCTGTCGTGTTGTGACGTCACAAGATGGATGGCGGCCGGCCGCTCGTGAGCGGCATAATCCCCGGGGATGAAGCGCTGGACGTGTGGTCGCTTATTCTTATTTTGCATCTCCTTGTCACACTGAAGCTGGTGGTTTTGGTGTGCTGGCTGTTCGGCATGGTCCACGAAAAGAGAGGACGATAGTTGCTAGGTGTGTGCGGAGAAAGTGCGTTCACTGATTGGACTAGGTAATGTAAACATGGGCAGCGCCAAAGGGAGGGATGGAGACACCCGTCCCCAAAACGTCGTGAAGCTTGACATTGCGCTTATGGGCGTGGCATGGAAAGAATGGACCCGAAAGCAATCATGGCCCCCTCTCCCTCCCGTCCCCTATCTAGAGTTCGTGGTCCGCCGATGACGGCAAATAAGGGATTTGACGAATGCACAGACAGCATATCCCCACGGGTGGAGAAGTTTGAAAATTGTTGGTGGGGCACAATGCATGGAGGAAATGGGTGCTGCCAATTTGGTTGGTAGGGTCCACTGCACAGGCTCCCATGTTAAGAGAGAAATACGTTGGTGGGGTTAAGGCAGATATGGTGGGATCCAGGCCCCACCAAAAGCACAGAAAACTCCTCCCGTGTAAAGAAAGCATACGACCTTAAAACTCCTCCCCTGTGCTCCCCAGATCATGGGTGGAGTTTCAAACCGTCCACTCCCTAATCCGCCGTCCTTGAGCCCATGACCCGCTAAGGTTCCAGGAATCCCTGAGTTTCCAGAATCCTGGGTTTTCAGAGCCTCATGAGCTGATACATGCCGCTGAATTGGCAGTGTCCCCTTGAGGTTCCGGTGTCTAGGCTAACAGTGACCGATAAGCCGTCGGTCAACCTGGGGTTTCCATGATCTCCTTGATATTTCAGAATCATCCTGGGCTCCAGGGCCCCTGAATTTGCAGTGCCCCGTGAGATTCCAGGACCCCACATGTTGACCGTCCCGGTGGGTTATCAAGGCTCCTGGGTTTTTTGGGCTCTGGATTCAAGGCCACTTGAGTTCACAGGGGCCTTCAGCTTTCTGGAGCTCTGGGTCCTCTGGAGCACCAAGATCCCTTGAGTTCGCATGACCACTGAGTTTTCAGCCCTCCTTGTGATTCCAGGGCCGTATGAGTGGACAGGGCCTGCTGAGTTGTCTGGTGCTTAGAGTCCCCTGTGAGTAGGTAGGGGTCCCTGACTTCCCAGGTCCGCTGATATTCTGGGTTCATTGAGTTCCCAGTGATACCCCATCACCCCGCCAGCGAATTTCCAGGTTCTCCCTCTCCACCTTCAGTTTTCAGGGTCTCCCCCACTCCGATATTCCAGTGTCTCTTTCCTGCCTACCTATCTGTCCAAAGCTTCAATACAAGTAAGATACGAATAGTAATAATACCAAACAGGTCAGTGATTTCCCTCTGTGATGGCTCACTTAATGATAAACTAAGCATGAGCAAGGTTTCGTTAATACTTTTGACCGGATCGCGTATATTTCATTATCTTTCATTTAAAAATGTCAACTGATGTGAATGGAACATAAATGCCTACTGCAAATATTGTGAGGGGAGGGGCTGAACCACTTTGGGAGGACTTAGCTTATTATTGGAAGAGTTCAAAATGATATTGGAAGAGGGATTCAAGCCCTCCCAAAGAGGCATAAAGGTCCGCCTCTGTATCAGATATAAGTTGGCGTAAATAAATGCTCTGCACATGAAGCATAAAACTACAAGATCGAGAAGAACTGTGAAAGTGCAAGGTAATACATGATTGTATATGACAATAAGACTTAGATGTCGTGCAAATAAATGTAAAATAATAAGCATAACACAAAATACGACAAACACGTCAATGAATGCATAAGCAGGAACGGGGGACGATGGAGGCGATGACCCTCTTCCTCTTAGCACTCTGAAATGCGCCCCCGATGAAGATGGGGAGACCCTCCCGGTGGAAAAGGTGCCGCTGTGGGAAAGTTGAGCTGTGGCAAGCTAGAGTGCGCCCTCCGCCCCTCCCCCGTTCAACGAATTTCGAGCTAAAGGCGACCCTTTAGGCGAAAAGGCGCCGCCTTAAAATTATGCGCTCTCTTTAGCCATATCCTAGATCCGTCAGTATGCAGGGTCACATGCAGGCCGGGGTAAGCAACTCACATATAAATAAGGCATAAGACCAAACAATGTCGTTCCAACAATAGTAAATAAGACGAGTGAGATTAAATCAATAAATCTGCATTAATAAAGCTCATGTTCAGTCACGATCGTCTGCAGCTTTGTGTAGACGTGGTGTACCTGCAAAATAACTCCGGATCTGCGGGGTTCAGACGGATCGTTAAGCATGTCAGTGGTGTGTTCGCTTTGCAGGAAAGCATTCACTCACTGAAGCTGGCTGCAACACAGACCCGACTGCACCGTGTTCATGGGCGACCTTGGTGTGGACAACAAGACTGAAGGCGCCCTGATCGGTGTGACACGTGAAGTAACAGCAGAAGCGTTAATATTCCGAGGCCAGTTGTTTTTGAAGGTGCTATTCTACCATGTAGGAAGTCAAGTTGTTTACGTCCAGAGGAAAATCATGGGAATTTTGAAGTGAAGAAAGTGTTTGCATGCCAGGGGCCATTTAATCTAAGAGACATACGACCAAAATGGCATGTGAAACTGATGCTGAACTCACCTGACATTAATAAACAGCCTACCTGACATTAATAAACCTGACATCAGCAAAGTATGCAGCCATGAAGGCAATGCGGGTGCATCACTTTTCATTTCCGGTCTCAAAGGACCTGAGGACCAAACCAAACGCCGTACTTGCTCGACTCCAAATGTCTGAAACGAGGCACACAAACGTCAATCTACTGCTCGAAGTATACATTTCGTCAGCCTACAGTTGTTTTCAAAGTATTAATTACGTCAGCCTACAGTTGTGCTCAAAGTATGAATTTCGTTAGCCTACAGTTGTGCCACAGACAGCCTACAGTTGTGCTACGGTCAAACTACAGTTGTGCTCAAAGTATGCATTTCGTCAGCCAACAGTTGTGCTGCAGTCGGCCTACGGCTATGCTCACAGTATAAATTTCGTGTGCAGTTTCCAGATTTCCAAATTCATTTCGCAGATTACTTGGACCTGTTTGAGGGTCCTCGTAAACGTTTCGCATTTGCTGGAGTTGACTTCCACTGTTCTGGGTGATTAGGTGACAATCCCCACCAGGCAGACCATGTCCTCACGTGGTCAAAGTCTTCCCTCAGCAATAATCAGACGTGTCAGACATTACACATTGCGGGGAAATGAAACCGTCTCTATAGCGACGGGACCCTGATTTCATTGACTGCAGCAAGTCTTCAATAGACATCCAACACAAAAGTGGAACTGAAGGAGACTCTGCCGTAACACCGGGAATGGGCAGATTTTAGCCGAAGGTATTACCATTCACGACGGCTCTCAATGACCGTTCAGATAGACACGAGACAAACCATTTGAGGTCAGAAACCTTACGGTGATGCGACTGGCTTAGTTTCTGGGTAAGGAGCGGGTGATTTACACTCCGAGATGCGGCCAAATAACATGAATGCATGGGTCTGTTGGTACCCATCTAAAATACCGCCTCACCTCCCAATCCATACAGAATACAGACATAAACAGCAAGGCTTGCATAGCACGACCGGTTAGAAACAAGCCCATGCTGCTTCAAACATAAAACTGGTGTCGGTTTAGAATACGCCTGTGCTGCTGCAGACATAAAACTGGTGCCGGTTCAGAAAAACGGCGCCTATTTTAACGTGCTTACTGCGGGGGAAATTCCCCATCCCAACTGAGCGGTCATCCCTCGCAGTCACGGATTCTTGCCCACCCACTCAAACTACCTATCGCGGACTGTTGCTACACATATTGATGAAGGAAATGAAAAAAATACCATCATTGCGAAACGGAAAAACCGTTTGCAGGGTGTAAAAAGTCGCAACGAAGTTTTTAACCGAATATATTTAACCTTGATTTGTATAAAAGGGACCGTCAAAATTGAAAAACATGCAACTAACGCCATAGATGTACTAAGGATGCAATGAAGGCTCTAAAATCATGAGCCTATTTGTTGACATACTCACGATCTATCGTAAATCAGCCCTACGTAATTCTGTTGTGTGTGGCCGGTTGTTAATCATGTGGTCAGTTCCTGTCGAAGTCGCATCGATGTTTGATTTGACGACAGCGGAAACGGAAGGCTGAACAATGAAGAGAAGCATTGAGCCTAAAATTAGCATTTTGCAAGAATAACGGCATGTCCAGGCCAGATGAGCGCTACCTTCGATGCATATGAAGAGGAACACCGTACAAATTAATGTTCCAAATTACTATGTCGGTGTTGCATATTAAGTTGAACAATGGAGAAGGTTGGCGCTGTGCAATCCAGAGTTGTTGCATTTACGATACCCGCAGGGCCGGATCCAGGGGGAACTGGGGGTGGGGGGCATATGCGCCGCGATGGAGACGTGGCACCCCTCTGACTGGAAAACGCGGCCTGTCAGCAAGCTTCAGTGCACCCCTGCCCCTGCTCAACGAGTTGTGCAGCCGATGGCGCCCCTCAGAGTAGAAAAGGCGCCGCCGTCCGGTCAAATGGCGCCCCTCTTGAGCACGTGTCCACACACCGATCAACATTCCTAGATCCGCCCCTGAACATCTGCAATATTACATTCTCGACACATGCCTAGATAGGACCAGTAGCATACTTGTTGCAGGTCTGTCGGGTCTCCTCTCCACATGTATAACGCCAGCTGAACTAACACGGCACATTTCGGCCGTCTGGGTTTTACCCGCACCAACTGAACTTTGGCACACCGTGTGCCGGGTTTCCCCAGCCCACATGGGTACATCTCCTCCTGATTGTTCAATGTCCAGCATCGCGATGTGCATGAACAAACGCCATGTTAAAGAAAGGTGGGGTCTGCATTCTAGAGGTACAAGCGACCGGCTCGCCGGTGCTGAGACTGGCGGGAGCCCGACGGATGGAGGTGGCGCTGCGGGTCGGCCGACTCGCAGTGTTGATGACTGACTGCAGGGGCCGGCCTGCTCACCTGCTCACTCGGTGAGATGGCCGGCCTGCTCACTCGGTGAGATGGCCGGCCGCTTCGGAGCACCCACAGCTCATTTGTGTGCATCGAGCCAGACGTACAAAAGCCGGTTTACTGGAAATGTGCTCCGGACAAACATGCCATATGTCACAAAGTGCTCGTTTTGTTTGAACACGTAACGTAGCTTATTTGCCCGGAAAACAGTTTTCCGCTGAAAGAAACTTCCCCAACGGGTCGCCTGGCACTATGATCCACAATCACGGACAAGTTGCATACCTTGTATGCTGACGACACTATTGCATGGTTTCGCCACATTGCATATGCCAGTACTAGGCACTATTAAGGGCGCTGGACGGGCCCTTAATGTGTCCTTATTATGTCCCAGTATTCGTGTAAGTGCAAACACTTCGGAAATGAGTAAAAGCAAGCGTGACAATCCCGTGCAGTGCATTCACAATCGATATGCGAGCTGCATATCCGGCCAAGAAGCTCGATTTAGAAATAGGACATGCAGTTTTTGCGCATGGAGTCAATGAATCAAACTGCCAATCTAATAAATAAACATGCAAACACATTACATATAAAATTTTAAAATGCTATAATGTTAATGAAAATGGAATCAAGCAATGTCCAATAAAAAACAACGCGCATTAGATAAAAACCATGCGCATCAAATAAAATACTGTGCGCATCAACTAAAACACAATAAGTCAACATTAACTGGGCAAACTTACCGAAATCAGACTCCTCTGCCGAATACGGCGCATGTCTAACCCAAATGCAATTGTCACGCTGCGTCGCGGTTCTTTTGGTTCCTGCTTGGCATGTGCCGCAAGCAACCACCCTCACCGGCAGACCCCACTAGATTGCTCTTGGTAGATTTAGGCAACATAATCTCTATGGTCCAAATGGCCGTAGATCCGAAGCTGAAGGAGGAATGGCAGCACAATTGCTTACACACCACCTCGATTATAAAAACAACGCTGCAGTACCACAACTTGCGCGACGCGTGCCAACAGGGGAACAGACCGTCACGAAACTGACCTTGCCGAGTGGTCACCCGGCCTCGGGCACGCAGTGTGTATGGTATGGCATGACCCTATGCCCATGCAATCCCCGGTAAGTCGTTAGTCAGAAGTGTCATGGTTGACTACGGCTCAACTCTGACGTAAATCCTTCCCATTGAGAAAACACAATGATAACAATTTGAAGAAAATATTAAATAGTACGACGAAAGCTGGTAAAAATCGCAATAACACGAACAGACCTAGCCCTGAATGACGCAATCAGGCGCAACCGTGTCATATATATACATAATATATATATATATATATATATATATATATAGATATATAAATATATATATATATATACATATATATATATATATATATATACATATATATATATATATATATATATATATATATATATATATATATATATATATATATATATATATATATATATAAATATATATATACATATGTGGATTCGAAAGCATGACTTTCAGACCGCGCCGTGTCGCTCAGAAGACTACCCTGCGTCGTATATGCACGGGAGTAGACTTCCTCATTCTTCGCCCTCACTCGCAATTAGCTTTTTTGTGTCAGCTTGGATACTCCTCACATAAAGGATTGTTGCAGCTTGTGAGTTTCTGATTTGACAAAAGCGCCATTGAATATGCATTTGAGTTTATATCGTATTCTTCATCTACGAATTATATTTAGCATGATAACTGGTTTTACTTTCGGGCATTGTATTCAGATCTTGATGCCACCCTTGACTGTGACGCCACTTTTCAACACAACAGCGCGCCGTACGCCGCGTCCGCACTGACGGCATGCATTTAGGGTTGGCGGAACGATTTGTCGATGGAGATTCTGACATTCCAGAGGCTTGCTTCAAACATAAAGCTGGTGAGATATGTCGAAAGGATTCATTATAAGCCGCTTGTTCTGGAATCTGCCCACCGAAAAGCAACTAAATTACAACGAAAGCCACCATTTTAAAATAGAAGATCGAAAAATAATAATCTGCAACATCACTATGTCACAGCTAAGAAAAATCAATAGCAATATTGCGAGAACTAGGCAAACCTAGTACGGCATTGATGGGCTTCTTTACCCGCTAGGTCTCTCGCTTTGCGAGCGACTTCCACCTCTTGGTGGTACCGGTGGGTAGCGCACGATGGGCTTCATCTCCCGCAACGTCTCTCGTTTGGCAAGCGACTCCCACCTCTTGGTGGCGCCCGTGGGTAACGCACGATGCAGAAAGTCACTTCCGCCCACGTGTGGAGGAATTGTGAAGGCGATTAACTTATTCACTCAATACTGTAAAGGTTGATATAGACATGGCACGCTTATCTTCAGAGCCAGCGCTAGCCCATCAAGACTTGTCCCATTTTCTGGGGGGAGGGGGAATCTCGTGGCAGCTCTTTGGAACACCGGCCAGTTGTTGACTCCTCTCGATGTGGAGAGCCCACAAACAATGGGGATCTCAATCCATGTGCAGTGGTGGTCTCGGCCGACTGCCCCCCCCCCACCCGGGCACGACCTTGCGCCGAATCACGTGCTGTCATTGCTTGGGCCACTTTCGCAATGGAGTTTGGAAGATGTGCTGGTGAAAATTCGCTCCTGTAGCGGCCGGCGTTGGGGCCGATTGCCTGTTTGCCGGAGAGAAAGTCTCCACCTCTACAAGTCTGAACATCCACCGGGCTGAAGCCCTCTGGAGACTACAGACGCCACTGAGCAGTCATCTACCACTGACTGTCGTTCCCGGGGTGCCTGAGCTATGCACCGAAGGGTACACCGAGCGGTCATACGATGTCCCAACCAGTGGGGCGCCTCAGCAGCAGCGGATGAGCTCAGATGAGTCCTGCTGCGGTCGCGAGCCAGGGCCCATCAAAAGAATCGAGAGGCTTACAGGAAGACAATTGTTTAAGACACCTAACCTAACCGAACCTTGTTACTGGATTATTGTCCGTGCACGATGGATGACAAGGGGCTTAAGGGGACGCCGACTGCAAGATCATTTAGCCGGTGAACGACAACCTGGACACGTAAATACCATTGTATTGCATCATGCCCTATGACAGTTTGACTGACAGCAAAATAACACACACGAAAGTAAAATTTATCGCTGAGAACACTTGTGGCATTCAACAACCACAACGGATGAAAATGTCAACTGAAAAAACACGACCACATATAGAAGTGAATTACAGTAATTAGTTGATTGATTAACGAGCATCTGACAATACAGCACAACTTTGGAATGTCGTACAATTAGCATAGTGCAGGAATCGAGTTGGCAGCCCTGTCCAAATACAAGTTGTCAAGCGGTGAAATGCGCGTGTCGGGTGTGGTCGGGTCGGGTCGCTATGCCATCCAACTCACTCATTACATGTGACTACAGCTTCGCCCCGGCCCGTGCACCCAGCCCCGCTTGTAAGAACGGCTGTCGACACATCCTGGCTCCGCCCACAGAGGTGCTCGGCACAGCCCATGGCTACTTCCTGCCAGGCAGTGGAAAATGCGGTGTATATCTGGCAGATGTTACTGGCCACTTTGTTTGGCTTCTGTTCGGCTCACATTTCACTGACTGAAGCCTTTCCGTGAAATGGCTTGGGACATCCGCCTGGTGGTCAGCTCCTGTGTCGCTCTGGTCCAGGGCAGTGGTGTAGGGGGCACATGTACCTGGCGGGGCAGTGGTGTAGGGGGCACATGTACTGGACAGGGCAGGGGTGTGGGGCACATGTACTGGTCAGAACCGTGGTGTGGAGCACCTGTACTGGGCAGGTCAGTAGTGTGATACACCTGCGCTGGATGGGGTAGTGGTGTGGGGCACCAACTTCAACTCTTGACTGGACTTCAGTCCACTCAACGTGGCGAAGTTCCACCGCTGTGGACGCCGCTCCAGTACCGCGCCATCGCGGTGTGACAGCCACACCGGAAAGTGGTCGCGGTCCACTGGGTCTTCAGACACCGACCAGGTAAAGTGTTGGGCAATTTATGGGCAAACAATAACGTCCAGGCCTCAAGCCTGTCCCGACGGCAGGGAAAAATGTGTCGGCAATCCAGTATGTAAAACACGTAGCGGCTCATCGAGAAGAAAGCGTTCTAAAACTCGCCCAAGAGTGTTTGTATCAGTACAAAACCAAACAGTATGGTGAGCATTAAATCGCTTAAAACAAGACATGGAGGAGGGAGCTGAGCAAGCAGCAGTTTGAGATCTTTGACAGTAAAACTGGTTCCAGGATATGAAGAGCACATAGTGATTGAGCGGTTTCCAAAATACACGCCTGCGCTACTGCTTGGATGTTAGTATGCATCTTGATCTGTTGTACAGGCATGCTTTTGTGCACGGTCAGGAGCACCCCGCCGTGAGCAACAGCGCCCTCCGGCACATTAATGCGGAAAACGATGTAGCATTTAATGTAGCACGCTGAACTCGGTCTAAGCTTGCTTTCCTGAAGACCACTCTTGGACTCAAGAATGTCGACTCAAGAATGTTTGTGAATCACCGATGCTCGTTCGTAGCCCCCTATAGTCTCATTGTAAAATGGTTTGTACATGAACCGTTTAAAGCGTTACAAGTTTTAAAACCTTACTATTTGCATATTGAAGGAAGCACATGACAACGTAAAAGGGGATGATCACGGTTATAACTGCACTCGGACCGCCCACGAGTGTGATTTTGTGGATGCTGAGTGAGCATACAGGCGCGATCTGGGACTCTCCCTATCTGGTGGTGACGCCGCTCATGGCGAGACCCGCTTACATCCCCCGCCGGGAGACCAGATAGGGAGCACGTGAGGTGGTCCCATCAGCTTCCCAGAGTGCTCATCCAAGACAGCGTGCCATTGCTGATGTTCTGCCGGCACTATTAGTAAATTGCCGCCAACGACACTCACTTGAGCCGCGCGGGAGATTCCCGGATGTTCTGCCGGCACTATTAGTAAATTTCCGCCAACGACACTCACTTGAGCCGCGCAGGAGATGCCCGGATGTTCTGCCGGCACTATTAGTAAATTGCCGCCAACGACACTCACTTGAGCCGCGCGGGAGATGCCCGGTTGCGCGTTTTCATGAATTTCACGTACCTTACGAAAGGAGACGTTTTAGGGACACTTGATGGGCATCATCTCCTCTCCTTTATGTCGCCATCCGCCAGTAATTTTAACCAAAATTTGCAGTGCCAATCTGAAATTCTGCCCTATGAGCTTCTGTGCCATTCCTAAGCTGTGATAACGTAAAAAAGATCATGGCAGGCAGCTTTTCGCCGAAATTGCAAATTATCGGCCATTGACGTCCTTATGGTTCTCAAATATCAAATATTGAATGTGGTAGGGTGATGGAAAAATCAACTAACGTGATTACATAGGTCATTCCAGGTCCTTTACCTTGTTTGACATCGGATGATCTTTTCGATTTCCGAGTATCTGTGGAGTTAATTTCGACACTAAAACTAACATTGAACCATTTTAGCCCTACGTGCAAGAAAAATGTGCTTTCGGTCACTGCTACGGACGCTTCCGAAACGAAGCCAACACTCCAAGCTCATCTGACCCTTTGCCTAGTCAGATGTATTCGCCTGCTTGGCCTTCGCCTGGCCTGATCTATTTCAACCTATGGGTTGAAATAGAACAATTCGCACAGCATTAGCATTCCAAGATTGTCAGGGAAAAGCATGCTGAATATTTAACTACACCACAAGCCTCCACCGTCCCTCTCAATTCAGAAACAATGACCTTACGGTAGCGCGCTGTGACGTATGATCAACATGATGACGTATGATTGCATGTCGTATGTAGACGCAGTCGTCACGTGACCTGCCCTGGGCCGAGAGAGAGTCGTATTCAGAGCCGGAAACAGGTTTGCATTGGTCTTCCCCCTCATAGAGGCTACAAAAAAGTAGCTCAGTGGCGTACCGAAGGGGGGACATTGGGGGCAGCTATCCCCTCCCCCGAGAGGTCGGGGGCTCCAAGAATCGCGCCGGGATTCTGAAAATTGCGCCAGGCTCCGTAGAAAATCCCGCTGGGCCACCGAAAATCGCACCGAGGCCCTTAGGAATCATATTAGGGGCCACAAAAAGTCGCGCAGGGGTCCTAAAACTGACGCTGTGGACCAAAAAATAATACCTGGCCCCTAAAATAACATTGGGGGCCCGACAATTCGCACCGGGGCCCCTAGAAATGACGCTAGGGCCATTAAAATCGCACCGAAATCCCTGAAAATCACATTGGTGGCCTCAATATCGTTCCGAGGTCCATAAAATGGCATTGTGGATCCAAAAAATGGGACCGGGCCCCTGAAAATACCTCTGGGGGCCCGAAAATTCGCGGCTGGGCCCAGAAAAGTCGCGCCGGGGTCCCCCAAAATCGCTCCGGGATCCCATGAATTGGCGTCAGGGCTCTAAATGCAACGGACACAAAAAACTCGCGCCATGCTCGAAAAATTGCATCGAGCCCCGCGAAGATCACGCTGGGGACCAGCTGAGTACAATGCGCACAGCGAACTGGCGCCGAGCCCGCAAATATTGCGCTTGGAACTCAAAAGTATCGTCGGTAGTCCCAAAAGTTCGGGTCTGGCATCAAAACTTCCCCTCGAGGCTCCCAAAAATTGGCGACGATGGGCTCAAATAAGCACAGCGTGGCACCAAAAAATCGCACCGGGATTCGACAAAAAATCAAGCCGGAGCCCTCCAAAATACGAAGAGTTTCCGAAAAATGAATATCCCAGCCAGGAAAATCGCTCCGGGGGCCAAGACATACAACTAGACGCCTTCAAAAATCGCGTACGGCCCCGAAAGAAACGCATCGGAACTCGAAAAATCGCGGCGGGACACAAAAATATGGCGCCAGGACCCGAAAAAGCAGGCTGGGATTTGGACGCTAAAAATTTCAGAAGTCAAAAACTGCATCGAGCCCAGAAAACTGGCTTCGGATCCGCCAGGAATCACGCACCTCGGCCCGAGAAGTCATGCCGGGACCACGGAAATTATACCGCAGCCCCAAAAATCGTGCTTGGGTCCCACAAGTGTGAGTCAGGAGCCCCAAATAAACACAGCAGAACCCTAAAATCACAACGGGAGGCCGAAAATGCATCGGCACTCCAAAGCGTGCCCAGTCTCGCAAAAAGCGGCAGGGCCTTAAACATGTGTTGCAGCTCTAAATAAACACACCGGGAGCTCTAAGAAAACACTCCGGTACCTCAAAAATGCCGTCGGTGCACAAAAAAGCAACAAAACTTTTTCTTTTTTTAAAGGGTCGGAGTTTCAAAAATGTGCTGGGTCCTTAACAAAAATTGACTGGAGCCATAAAATACATCCATACACGAAGAAAAACGCAACGGGTCCAAAAAATAACACCCAGATAGGGCCTGGGTTTGGTAGCCAATCTGGGAGCGTATTTAACCAACAAGATGAGGTACATCAAGGCTCAGCGGGCATCCGGATTTCTTAACCACCAGAAAATGTTTGGAGAAGAGAACTAATCATATAATTGAATTACTCGAATTTTCCCAGCGAACCCCCATACGAAGCATTCCATGCGTCAAATATGGCACAAGACTATCATTTGGCAGCAATTAGCAAAACGTAGGAGGTTTAGCAAAAACTGGAGAATTGCACGTGTGGCGAACGCGCCGAATGCGCAAGGCGAGTGTAAACGTGCACGAACGTTGGCGTTCTGGCGGTCGGGCGTTATTAACAGGAATGCCTCAAATAGGAAAATTTTACCTTTTTAATTAATATACACAGGTGTAATTTCAGCAGTGTGTGGTCACTTACAAGGGATACCAAAAACAAATAACCTTCGAACAAGATGGAAAGTTAGGTTTGAATTCCGGTGACTCAGAAACGATGATGGTAGATTGGGCCCCCTTCACAGGACAATCAAGTTAGTCACTAGTTATTATATTTAACAAAATAAAATGACCTCTTTGAAAGTATAGCGGTCGAAATCCGGGGACTATTTTGTAATGGGGGTAGGTGGGCCTCCTTAAATTCAGTGCCACCCCTTCCCCCCTAGCGCTAACCCTAGGTACGCCACTGATGTAGCTTGAACATATTACGTATGCTCTAAGAAAGTGACAATGATGCATCATGCATGAATCGATCGGTTTCGGAGATCTGCTTATGCTGAACACAGAATCAATGTCAAATTAATTCCAGAACAGAAGCTGCAGCCTATATACTGTCGGAGCCAAATGCCTATTTCTATTGTTACCGCCACACGTACACAGTGCACTGTGCAGATGGCGCAGACTGCACACGTACACAGTGCATTGTGCAGATGGCGCAGACTGCACACGTACACAGTACACTGTGCAGATGGCGCAGACTGCACACGTACACAGTGCATTGTGCAGATGGCGCAGACTGCACACGTACACAGTGCATTGTGCAGATGGCGCAGACTGCACACGTACACAGTACACTGTGCAGATGGCGCAGACTGCACACGTACACAGTGCACTGTGCAGATGGCGCAGACTGCACACGTACACAGTACACTGTGCAGATGGCGCAGACTGCACACGTACACAGTACACTGTGCAGATGCCGCAGACTGCACACGTACACAATACACTGTGCAGATGGCGCAGACTGCACACGTACACAGTGCACTGTGCAGATGGCGCAGACTGCACACGTACACAGTACACTGTGCAGATGGCGCAGACTGCACACGTACACAGTACACTGTGCAGATGCCGCAGACTGCACACGTACACAGTACACTGTGCAGATGGCGCAGACTGCACACGTACACAGTGCACTGTGCAGATGGCGCAGACTGCACACGTACACAGTGCACTGTGCAGATGGCGCAGACTGCACACGTACACAGTGCACTGTGCAGATGGCGCAGACTGCACACGTACACAGTACACTGTGCAGATGGCGCAGACTGCACACGTACACAGTACACTGTGCAGATGGCGCAGACTGCACACGTACACAGTACAATGTGCAGATGGCGCAGACTGCACACGGGCACAGTGCACTGTGCAGATGCCGCAGACTGCACACGTACACAGTACACTGTGCAGATGGCGCAGACTGCACACGTACACAGTACACTGTGCAGATGGCGCAGACTGCACACGTACACAGTACACTGTGCAGATGGCGCAGACTGCACACGTACACAGTACACTGTGCAGATGGCGCAGACTGCACACGTACACAGTACACTGTGCAGATGGCGCAGACTGCACACGTACACAGTACACTGTGCAGATGCCGCAGACTGCACACGTACACAGTACACTGTGCAGATGGCGCAGACTGCACACGTACACAGTGCACTGTGCAGATGCCGCAGACTGCACACGGGCACAGTGCACTGTGCAGATGCCGCAGACTGCACACGTACACAGTACACTGTGCAGATGGCGCAGACTGCACACGTACACAGTACACTGTGCAGATGGCGCAGACTGCACACGTACACAGTACACTGTGCAGATGGCGCAGACTGCACACGTACACAGTACACTGTGCAGATGGCGCAGACTGCATACGTACACAGTACACTGTGCAGATGGCGCAGACTGCACACGTACACAGTGCACTGTGCAGATGGCGCAGACTGCACACGTACACAGTGCACTGTGCAGATGCCGCAGACTGCACACGTACACAGTACACTGTGCAGATGGCGCAGACTGCACACGTACACAGTGCACTGTGCAGATGCCGCAGACTGCACACGTACACAGTGCACTGTGCAGATGCCGCAGACTGCACACGTACACAGTGCACTGTGCAGATGGCGCAGACTGCACACGAAAATGACATCCGCATGGCAGCCGGACAGCGGCTGGAACAACACACTGGACACACTGGAGCCGGTACAATATGCAAATTCAGCATCCGGTGCCAGTCGCTGAATACCACACGTCGTGTCCAGTGTCTCCCAGCGCCGGGTAATATCAGACCAAAGTCTGACATTCGAACACGAACACAATGGTGACGGATCTGCAGGGGCGGGGGGTGAATGGTCTCCGGCTGTCATGGTCTGTACTAATGGCGAGAACGTTCCGACAGTTAGCGCCGAAAATGCAACCAGCAGGCCGAAATAGTGAGCCGTTTCCCTCGGGGTTCTGCTTTGTTCGTTAGAAACCTTATCGGGTCCAGGTGGATCGGTTCAAAGATCAATCTGAGCTCTTGGACCTCACCCGAACATACCTTGAGCCTGCCTTCCTTGGATCCGCCCCACACACCCACGAGTGTAGTACATTCAGAGAGCGAGATTTACTTTCGGCCTAGATGTTTGACAATTTGGTAGCACTGATGGAAATACCGTCTAATATATCAGTTGTCCATTGGATAACCGTGCTTGGTGCGTCGACATTTACGAGGAAACCATATGTCGACGTGGCTCAGTATTTCGTCTCACATTTATCATGCACATGCACCACCCAACGAAGCATTGTCTCGGCTTAGACCAGGCCAGCCGGCATGGCTACAATGTGACCCTAACAAGCATTGCCACTTCACGTGGACATGATAGCAATGCACCCGACGCAGAGGCGCAGCCAAGGGGGCCGCCCCTTTACAAACCAAAATCCACTAGATGAAACAAGAAATTTGAGGTTTTCACCACTCAAAACCAAAAATTGTCGACGTGCGAAGCGCGCCCGAAATGCGCTCTATTTACATGACACCTTTTTCCTCAGGTCTCGCTTCCCCCTTAAGAAAATGCTGGCTGCGCCACTGAACCTACGCCTCCCAGTGCGACGCCAAAGACCGTCCGCACAGCAAAATCCACACATGTGACTTCCACCGCTGATGGTGGATGAAGGATGTTAGCGACTCAAACGGCACTGCCGGCATTAGCCGTCCTGGCCTGCACAGTATGTGCCTCTTAAAGTCAAAGCATTAACTTGGCGCCGACGTGCAGTGTGTCATTGAATAGGTGGTGGCGTGCAGTGTGTCATTGACTAGGTGGTGGCGTGCAGTGTGTCACTGACCACGTGATGGCATACAGTGTGTCATTGACCAGGTGGTGGTGTGCAGTGTGTCATTGACCAGGTGGTGGCGTGCAGTGTGTCATTGACCAGGTGGTGGTGTGCAGTGTGTCATTGACCAGGTGGTGGCGTGCAGTGTGTCATTGACTAGGTAGTGGCGTGCAGTGTGTCATTGACTAAGTGGTGACGTGCAGTGTGTCATTGACTAGGTGGTGGCGTGCAGTGTGTCATTGACTAGGTGGTGGCGTGCAGTGTGTCACTGACCACGTGATGGCATACAGTGTGTCATTGACCAGGTGGTGGTGTGCAGTGTGTCATTGACCAGGTGGTGGCGTGCAGTGTGTCATTGACCAGGTGGTGGTGTGCAGTGTGTCATTGACCAGGTGGTGGCGTGCAGTGTGTCATTGACTAGGTAGTGGCGTGCAGTGTGTCATTGACTAAGTGGTGACGTGCAGTGTGTCATTGACTATGTGATGGTATGCGGTGTGTCTCTGACTAGGTGGTGACGTGCAGGATGTCATTGACTAGGTGGTGGCGTGCAGTGTGTCATTGACTATGTGGTGGCGTGCAGTGTGTCACTGACCAGGTGGTGACGTGCAGTGTGTCATTGACTAGGTGGTGGCGTGCAGTGTGTCACTGACTAGGTAGTGGCGTGCAGTGTGTCATTGACTATGTGGTGGCATGCGGTGTGTCTCTGACTAGGTGGTGACGTGCGGTGTGTCTCTGACTAGGTGGTGACGTGCAGGGTGCCATTGAATAGGTAGTGACGTGCAGGGTGTCAGTGAATAGGTGGTGACGTGCAGGGTGTCATTGACTAGGTGGTGACGTGCGGTGTGTCTCTGACTAGGTGGGACGTGCAGGGTGCCATTGAATAGGTGGTGACGTGCAGGGTGTCATTGAATAGGTGGTGACGTGCGGTGTGTCTCTGACTAGGTGGTGGCGTGCAGTGTGTCATTGACTAGGTGGTGGTGTGCAGGGTGTCATTGTCTAGGTGGTGGTGTACAGCGTGTCACTGACTAGGTGGTAGCGTGCAGTGTGTCATTGACTAGGTGGTGGCGTGCAGTGTGTCATTGGCTATGTGGTGGCATGCGGTGTGTCTCTGACTAGGTGGTGACGTGCAGGGTGCCATTGAATAGGTGGTGGCGTGCAGTGTGTCATTGACTAGGTGGTGGCATGCAGTGTGTCACTGACCAGGTGGTGGCGTGCAGTGTGTCATTGACTATGTGGTGGCATGCGGTATGTCTCTGACTAGGTGGTGACGTGTAGGGTGTCATTGAATAGGTGGTGGCGTGCGGTGTGTCATTGACTAGGTGGTGGCGTGCAGTGTGTCACTGACCAGGTGGTGGCGTGCAGTGTGTCATTACACCGCACCTGTGCCGATCACGTGACACGACAGTACACCGCGAGCACGGTCGGCACGACAGAGTCCCCCCCCCCGCGCGACACAGCATAGCACAGCGCAGCACAGCTCCCCGCTCAAAATGTCGGTACCAATTGAAAGACTGGCACCGTCGGATAAATTAATCAACTAGGAAATTGGACGTCGGAAATTCCATCAGCAATGCGGCGTTATTAAAATTATGATCACAGGACTGAAGCGTGCCAGGCTGGGCTCAGAGACGGAATAGAGGTCGACGACCCTATCTGGCTCGGAATGTTGTACAAAATCAGAGACACAGCCAGACGTTTCAAACACACATGATGGGAAGAACTATCCACCAAGCCTACATTTGACATCTTCATCCAGGGGTGTCGATTTTTGAAAAACATTGGGGGGGGGCCGAAGTGGCAACGCACTAGACCCCCCACAAAAAAAAACTCGTCGGATTTTGCCCACTATATTTTCGGATCTCAGAAATTCCGATTTTGTATTCGACGATGTGTATGTTTATGTTTATTCAGCATCCTCACCAACGGGGAAAATCGTCCAATAACTGGTGAAGTCACATAATTAAAAGAGCAGTGCTCAGTACATGTCAACATAACAACTCTGAGTAATAGCATGCGACTGCCGTGCCATATAGTGGGCTCGGATCTATCGTCACCGTCACCGTCACCGTTACCCTCCTCCTCAATCCACACACCAACAAACACACACCGGCTTAAATAAAAATACTTCAGCGATCAGATGCAGGCTAAAACACACCGGCATTGATGGAGCATCAGAGCACAGCAGACCTGAATAGTAATGACGGTGGGTGAAAGTATTTAATTGGTGCCTGACATTAGGGAGGGGACGTTTTCCCTTTAGTACGCCACTCCGGCTGCTCAACGTGTTTTTTTCCGCAGATTGCACGATCGAGAGTAGATTGCAGATTGCACATCAGTTCCTTACAAGTGTCAGCAATACATTTCCTTCATGTGCTTTAAACATGATTCAAGAAAGCACTGTCATCGATTTTAAACTTGCAAAAAGAGTGGGCCGCCTGGTGTTTTGAGTGCTATTTGAGTGAATTTGCTGTCTTGTTAGTGAACTGACCATTTATTGAGATATAAGTACTTTAGCGTTGCCTGCTTCTATCATGAAACATTTGTGATGTTCCAATACATCAGAAATCATCAGAATAACTTCTTGTCCACAAACCGGTGTATGCATTTCTATGAATTTTTCATATTTATTAACACTAATGATGTAGATCTGATTTGCAAATTTATTACAGAAAATATCATCAGCACAGGATTCCATTCCTGAAAATATAGTACTTTCAACATGTTACTGTTCTTTTACATTTCAACATGTTAAGTTCGGTTACATTTTTTATTGTAAAAAAATACATTGCTTGAAATTTTTACAACTTGATGTTTTGGTTTTGTTTTTCTCCAAAGGGAGGGCAGGCTAGGTTAGGTTAGGTTATGTTGCATTTCTTTTTTATTAAAAAATAAATAGCTTATCCTATGACACCTAATTCAAAGCCTTTTTTCGTGTTATTTTGCTCACAACCTGAAATGTAGGCATTTGTATAGAAAATGAGTGGTCCCATCATTTGAGTCACCTTCATAAACATTGCATTGAAATGATACATTCCGCGAATTCATAAAACACCTTAAAACACAACTTTACCAAAATGAGCAGTAACATCATGTTCATCACATTCTTAAACATTGCATTAAACAAATCAAGAAATCAGAAATTGCCATAAGCTGTAAATTTACCAAAAGGTGTGCCAACCCCTGGACGGAAATGCAACACTAGGTGCCCCAATCCAGGACAGAAAAAGCACCAGGTGCAGTGGAGTGAAAATATTAATAAAAGTAAAATAAAAACGGCCCTTCTTGAAGACATACGTGATAGTTATGTGATATTAAAATGGAAACCCTGAGCACAAATCAGAAAAAGGCATGGACTGGACTTTAGGCGCTGGAATTTTTGTAACTGGAATTTTTTATTTGCATGTTCTTGTTCAAGCTTACCTGCCTACTTCTTCAACTACTGTTCCTTTGGGAATTAAATAGCAGCAGGCTATTTATTCACTATTTAAAATCACACCAATATGCAGATACATCAGAAAGTACGAAGTACAAAAACGAATCAGTACGTCACATGAGATTGGGCTACGGATTAAACACTGCGCGCAATTGCATCAAGAATGTCTCACCTCCGTCACATTTGTCGACTGCAACCTCAAATTTAGACTTTAGGCGCTGGAATTTTTGTAACTGGAATTTTTTATTTGGATGTTCTGAGAAACGCCCACCACGATTTGTGGCATTTATTGCGCGCAAGTGTCTATCAAGTCTCTCCAGACACATTTGGTGATGGGCTTTGACCTTATATAACTTACAAGCAGGTGTTTGTCACTTCTGCAGCCGCCACAGGCCCGTATTTCTGAGCTGTGACATCACGAGTGCAATTGCCAGGCTGCGCCGAATTTCTTCACCGAATTTGGAATATGCCAGATTTCTGCTCGGGTGCGTCAGTAAATAAGCCTCGGTAAAGCGACGATAAACTATGCACCGCGTTGCCAAGGATTAAGGCTGCTTTCATGATGTAAGTCGTGCTTGCAAATCGGAAGGAAATCCAACTCCTTTGTTTTTTTCCCACAAAGTTGTCAATTTTACAGCAAAGGGTGGAGAGTCAATCCACTATCCAATTCAAATCTGTTTCATTTCAGTACAAAATGTGCTGGTTGGCATCAACTAAGCTACGTAAGTCGCATGGTGTTTTTTTCTTCTTTTTTTCTTTAACTTTCTTCTCAGCATAAAAATAGCATAGGTTATTGGGGGGGGGGCAATCAACATTGAGGGGGCCAAGATCAAAATTGGTGGAGCAATGGCCCCCACAAAAGGATACAAATCGACGCCCCTGCTTTGGAGAGAAATAGAAACAAAAATTAAGTGTGGTACATTTGGAAAATTTTCTAAATTGAACAACCGAACCCAACCTAACCGAACCTAACGTCAGCTCCTTTTGAAGGACAATTTCCGATTTTATTTTATGTTTGAAATTTGTTGAAAAAAAATTTCGAAGTTCAGCAAATAAACTAGCCTAACCTAGCTAAACTGGTATTATTGTGCTTTAAGGTGGTAACAAGACAAGTTTTTACACACATTTAATTCCATATAGCAAACAAATGGGTTAGATTTGGCTAAGTTGGGTTAGTTTAGGCTTTCCAAGTGGAAAAACTTTCAAAAATTGTCCAAAAAAGTTTCCCCCAAAATTTCGAATTAATTGGTAACTTTGCAGTTTAAGGTGTTCTTTTTTTCCTTTTTTACATTTTTTCTGCAGAATACCATGTTTATGAAGGTGACTAAGATGATTGGATCCACTTATTTTCTGTGTGAATGCTTACTTTTCAGGTTGTGAGCAAAATATTACCAAAAAGGGCTTTGAGTTCGGTAACATCACATAAACATAAATGTTTTTTTTCTTTAATGCAACAAAACCTAACCCAACCTAGCCTAACCTATCGTTTGAGAACAAAAAAATAAACAAAATAAACATGTCAATTAATTTATTTTCTGAAAATTCTCAACCTTAAAAAAGAAACCTAACCCAACCTAGCCTAACCTAAGCTGCTTTTGAAGAAAACAAAAGTCTGAACATGTTTGTTTTTTGTTTTTTAAAAACTTTTGGGTATTATTGTGCTTTAAGGAACAAGGAAAGTGTTGTGGGCGCTGTATGACCAACGCAGTCAATGCGGCCGTAAGCCCAAATAACTAACCAACCAACCAAGAAAAGTGTTTACACACATTTGTCACCATAAAGCAAACAAATGGGTTAGGATTGGTTAGGGTAGGTTGGTTGAAGTTTTTCAGTTGAACAATTTGTCATTTTTTTCAAATTAAAATAAAATATATTTGCACCGAAAATAAGTGGTCCCATCGTCTTAGTCACCGTCATGAACATGGCATTCTGAAGAAAAATTAGAGCAAACAAAAAATCACCTTAAACTGCAAGTTTGCCAATCATTTTTTATTCAACAGCAACTTATGATAGGTTAGGTTCGGCTTGGTTAAGTTCTTTAAACTTTGAAAATTGAAAATTGGAAAATGCTCTAACTCTCTCATGCGCAGTGAAATTCAAACACGCCTGATGCTACCAATATCTGCAATATAAGAGAAAAAAGCTATGACGTCACCAAATCTTGAAGGCGAATTTTGGTGTACCTTCTAAGGTAATAGTATCGTGGGGGGCATTTAATGCCGCTACAGGCCTTGGCCGCTACCAGACACTGGTCTTGTATGACTCTTTAGGGTTTGTTTATGAAGTCATGTGTGGCAATAGCTTACTAACCATTGTTTTCTTCAGGAATATCAATTATAATGAGGTGTCTATACGGCTTCTTGCTGACTTTGCTCTCGTGTTTTCATAGGCTGGCAGATTGGCTCAAACGTGGCTTTTGTTGGTTCAGTTTGAGATTGGGTAGCCCCATATCAATATCAATGCACATTGCCATTGGGTATGTAGGTAGGTAGGTACCTTGGTAAATATCAAGCTGATGGTGTGATCGGTAGGTTGCTGAATATAATTATAGTTTGTATATCCACAATATCAATGATAACCATGATTTGCATGCAAGTTTGACAATGACTGGAAATTGAGAATGGGATTAATCATGTTCAAGCTCCATATGCATGTGGTTTTGCCATTGGTGGTGTGTACCAACATCAGTATGACCATGCAATTGTTGTTTAGTTGCTTAGCGGATTTTTTTTCTTCAGACAATCTGGTTTAAAATGCATCAGCATTGCTTATTTCAACATTTTATGATGTAAGCTGTACTTCCACAGTGGAGGGAAATACCGCTATTTTGTTTGTTTTTTTGCACAAAATTTTACATTTGTCAGCAAAAGGTGGAGAGTCAGTCCACTATCTAATCCAAATCTATTTCTATTCAGTACAAAATGTGCTGGTTAACATCAATCTTTCTAGTTAGCATGATATTTGTCTTTTTCCTTACTTCTTCTTTATCAGCAAAAAATAGTATAGCCCCCAAAAAAAAAAAAAAACTCATCGGATTTATTCAATTATATTTCAGATCTGAGAAATTCTGATTTCTTATCGACGATGTGTATGTTTATGTTTATTCCAGCATTCCTTCACCGGACGGGAAAACGCCCAAAACTGGGAAGTCACATAATAGGAGGCTCAGCATTCAACAAACAACCTGGGATGGTCACGACACGCGACCGTGATAGCGCGCCAATCTCCACGCCGATGCCGGGAAGAGGAAGACAGAGACCGAACCACCAACAAACAACTCGAGAATAGCATACGCAGGCCATATAGAGGCTCGGATCTATCGTCACCGTCACCGTCATCGTTACTCCCCCACCTATACACCAAAAAACACACACCGGCTTAAATAAAAATATTTCAGCGATCAGAGCAGAATAAAACACACCGATAGAAGCACAGAGCACAGCAGACCTGAACGGTAATGGGAAAGTATACCTTGGTGCCTAACGTTAGGGAGGGAATTTTTCCATTTAGTACGCCACTGCGGCTGCTCAACGTTTTTTTCCGTTGATTGCATCTCGATCGAGAGGAGGTGAGCGTCCGCTTCTGGATAATTTTCTTTCGGGACCCATTCTTAATTTTCCGGTGCTCTGGTCGATTCGATGGAGTCTCCTTGTGGTTTTTGTGGTGAAGTCTATTTTTATAAGCCCCCTGCAGGCTATTTTTGGAACCCGGTACGATTTTTCTGGCCCCCGGTGCGTTTTTTCCGGTGCCCAAACAGGTTTCTTTTCCGGCGTCCGACGATCTTTATTTTGTGGATCCTTGACGCAATTTTTCCGTCCGCAAGGTGACATTCCGGGTATATATTGGTACTTGGGAAGCCAGCTAACTCTCGTGGGGCTCCGGCACGACGTTTCGGCCCCAATGAGATTTTCAAGAGAAGCGGCGTGAATTTGTTTTTTGTCTAAGTGCGATTTTTGGGGCCCCGTCGTCACTTGTTGGGATCCCTTGCGGTGGCTACGACACGTTTGCGGGGGCCCAACAAGTTGTGTGGGCTTTTGGAGCTATTGTTGAGATCCCAGATTGATTTTCCGTGTCCGGACTGTTTTTCATTCACCCGGCTTCATTTGTTGGGTGATCTCAACGAGACTTTTTAGAGCCCCGGTGGGACCTATCAGGCCTCTGGCGTGATTTTCAGGGGCCCGGGTGATAATTCTTAATACCCCAGTCTCGGCGTGATTTTCAGGAGGCCCCGGCCCGACCGTTTGTGGCCCCCGTCGTGATTTTCTTGAATCCCGGCACGACTTGTTTGCGGCCCCAACGTGATTTTCAGGGGCCCAGGTGCAAACTTTGAGGCCCCAGCGTCATTATCGGGGCCCCTGCGCTACGTTTGGGGCCCCGAATGTGATTTTTCTGAGCCCCGGTGCGATTTTTGGTGGACCGAGTGAAATTCTTAGGGAGCATAGCGCATTTTTTCCTAAGCTCGGCGGACTCTTGGGGGCCCCACAACCTATCAGGACGGGGGGGAGGAGGGAACTTCCCACAATTCCCCTCCCCATTCGGTATGTCACTGTGCCATGCAATGATGCAACATAAGAATCCAGGAATAGTTCATCTGTTTCATCACACATGTGATTTCAACTCCCCAGTTATCCAGACAGTTTGAGGAAAGTCAAACATCTGCTACATGGATCAGCAAGGATGGATTGTAAGGCAACATGGATACCATGGAATTCCGGTCACAGTAGTTATGCTGCAATACATACCTTCTTCAACACACTGCTTTGGAGATGGATGAGCTCCTGAAGTTTGGTCAGGGTTGGAGTTGGAGGTGGATGGAGCAACACTGTGAAGGACATAACATATGGTTCAAGAGACTTGTTTCCATTAACAATACAGGGGATGAAGTAACATTTTCATTGACTTCTATGGTTTTCATTGGCTTCATTGACTTCTATGGTGTCCTGAGTAAGCAGGACAATCGAGATGGGTTTCTGTTATATGCATTTTTTTTTTTTTTTTAATAAGTTTCATCCGAGTTCTTGTTGGGGTGGCTTTATGAACCAGGGTCCGATTGCTAAGCAGAGCTTGTTGCGTGAACCCTGGCCCCACCACCCGATCCATTAATTCAAGTTAAACGGCAGAATTTTGACCGAAAGTTTAACGTGCCGTCAATGCACCGACACAGCCGCCCGGTATAAACAATGTTATAATGTAGCTTTTATACCCCAGTGAGAATGGTATGGATTCACTCATAAGTGAATTTGCAAACATACTGATGTATCAGTTAACAACAATGCAGGGAGCTATGTGATCAACATGGTCTGTGCCCTAAAGCCCAAATAACTAAGTAACAATGCAGGGAATCTGCTGCATAACAGTTTGACCATAAATTAGCCATGATATATGGCATCATACTTCCCATGCTATTTACAATAGTGAGCTATATTTTGTGTACAAACATCAGGACATTAGAAATGTTAATTAACGTTACACACATCAGTTCCTAACAAGTGTCAGCAATACATTTCCTTCATGTGCTTTAAACATGATTCAAGAAAGCACTGTCATCGATTTTAAACTTGCAAAAGAGTGGGCCGCCTGGCATTTTGAGTGCTATTTGAGTGAATTTGCTGTCTTGTTAGTGAACTGACCACTTATTGAGATATATGTACTTTAACTTTGCCTGCTTCCATCATGAAAATTTGTCATTTTCCAATACATCAGAAATCATCAGAATAACTTCTTGTCCACAAACCGGTGTATGCATTTCTATGAATTTCTCATATTTATTAACACAAATGATGTAGATCTGATCTGCAAATTTATAACTCAGAAAATGTTATCAGCACAGGATGCCATTCCTGAAAATATTGCACTTTCAACATGTTATTGTTCTTTGTGAAGCAATAAGTGCAATGCTCTCATGCAGCATGCAGATGGAGGTTCATCACGTGCACCAGGTAGCACAAAAAGAGATATTATTGCAGTCTAAGGTAACCACAAGACATGTTTTACACCATTTTTACCTCCACGAATCATTCAAAGGAGCTAGGTTTTGTCTAATTGCGTTAGGCTAGGCTTTTGTTGTAAGTTAGTAAATGAAAAAAATCTTCAAAAACGGTTCAAGCTAGATTAGGTTACGTTAGACTTTTTAAGTTCAAAATGTTTGAGAAAAAAGAAAGTGGGGGAGAGGGGAAATTTGGCATAAAAATAATCATTTCTTGCATGGAAGTCTAGGCTAGGTTAGGTTACGTTATGTTACTTTTTTATCTGAACATTATTTTTCATCCTATATTACTCAAATCCAAGCCCCCTTTTCCACGTTATTTTTCCTCACAATTGAAAAGTGTGCATCTGCAGAGGAAATGAGCGGTCACATCATGTTCAGCACATTAACAAACACTGCATTAAAAAAGAAATTAGAAGAAGTCAGGGAGTACCATGAGCTGAAATATTACCCAAAAAGCCAGGTATTATCACAGTTTAAGGTAACCACAAGACAAGTTTTACACACATTTTACCTCCATGAAGCATACAAAGGGGTGAGGTTTGTCAGGTTAGGTTAGGCTTTTGTTGTAAGTTATAAAAAAAATCATTTGTTGGTAAATAATTTTTGTTAATGATTTTTCTACAAAAAAAATAATAAACGGTTCAGGCTAGCTTAGGTTAGGTTTTTTAAGTTGAAAATATTTGAGAAAATGCCTCGAAAATTTAAATTAAAAACAATTAATTTCTTGTATGGGAAGTTGAACTATGTTAGGTAAGGTTATCATACATCTTGAACATTATTTGTATGCTATATTTCCTTACTCCACACCCTTTTTTGGTGTTATTTTTTACTCCCAATTGAAAGGCATGCATTTGCAGAGGAAAGGACATTAAATGTGTGCTTTTATGTGTTTTATTAATATTTTTATATTTAAATTTCCAATGCAATGTTTATGAATGTCACTAAGCTGATGGCACTACTCAGTTTCTGTGCAAATGCTTACTTTCCAGGTTGTGAGCAAAATAACATTAAAAATGGGCTTTGAGTTAGGTAACATAGCAATTAAAAGAAATACATTAAAAATTCAACATAACCTAATGTAACCTAAGCTGACCTTGGAGAAAACAACTATAAAAACAAGATTGGAAAAATATCTAGCAATTTATTTTCTTGAAATTTTACAAATGAAAAACCTAACCCAACCTAATCTAACCAGAATTATTGTGCTTTAAGGTGGTAACAAGGCAAGTTATTACACATTTGCCTCCATAAAGCAAACAAATGGGCTATGTTTGGTGATGTTAGATTAGTTTAAGTGTTTTAAGTTCGACATTTTTTGCAAAAATTGTTCCAAAATTTGAAAGAAATATATCTTTTTTCTTTAAAAGCAGCTTATGTTAGGTTAGGTTAAGTTGGGTTACATTTTTTTATTGTAAAAAAAATACATTGCTTGAAATTTTTACAACTTGATGTTTTGGTTTTGTTTTTCTCCAAGGGGAGGTTAAGCTAGGTTAGGTTAGGTTATGTTGCATTTATTTTATTTAAAAAAAATACTTTACCCTATGTCACCTAATTCAAAGCTTTTTGTTGGTGTTATTTTGCTTACAACCTGAAATGTAGGCATTTGTATAGAAAATGAGTGGTCCCATCATCTGAGTCACATTCATAAACATTGCATTGAAATGATACATTCCACGAATTCATAAAACACCTTAAAACACAAATTTACCAAAATGAGCAGTAACATCGTGTTCATCACATTCCTAAACATTGCATGGGAAAAAATTAATCAGAAATTACCTTAAGCTGTAAATTTACCAAAAGGTGTGCCAACCCCTGGACGGAAATGCAACACTAGGTGCCCCAATCCTGGGCAGAAAGGGCACTAAGAGCAGTGGAATGAAAATATTAATAAAAGTAAACTAAAAACAGCTCTTCTTGAAGACAAACGTGGTAGTTATGTGATATTAACATGGAAACCCTGAGCACAAATCAGAAAAAAGCATGGACTGGACTTTTTCAAGCTTACCTGCCAACTTCTTCAACTACTGTTCCTTTGGGAATTAAATATCAGCAAGCTATTTATTCACTATCTAAAATCACACCAATCCGCAGATACATCAGAAGGTGCGATACATCAGAATGTGCGAAGTACAAAAAACGAATCAGTACGACGTCACATGAGATTGGCCTCCGGATTAAACACTGCGCGCAATTGCACCACAGATGTCTTACCTCCGTCACATTTGTCACTGTAACCTCAAATTTAGACTTCAGGCGCTGGAATTTCTGTAACTGGAATTTTTTCTTTGCATGTTACGATTTTGGATGTTCTGAGGAACGCCCATCACGATGTGTGACATTTAATGCGCGCTAGTGTCTATCGATACAAATCGACGCCCCTGCTTTGGAGAAAAAAATAGAAACAAAAATTAAGCAATATATATTCTGAAAATTTTCTAAATTGAACAACCGAACCCAACTTACCCGAACCTAATGTCAGCTGCTTTTGAAGGAAAATTTCCAATTTTATTTTATTTTTGAAAATGATTGAACAATTTTTCCAAGGTAAACAACTAAACTAGCCTAACCTAGCTAAATCGGTATTATTGTGCTTTAAGGTGGTAACAAGACAAGTTTTTACACACATTTGCCTCCATATAGCAAGCAAATGGGTTAGGTTCGGTTAAGTTAGGTTAGTTTAGGCTTTTCAAGTTGGAAAACTTTTTAAAAAAATTCCAAAAACGTTTCCCCAAAAATTGCAAATTATTTGGTAACCTTGCAGTCTAAGGTGTTCTTTTTTTCCTTTAAAACAAAGAAAAATATGCAGAATACCATGTTTATGAAGGTGACTAAGATGATTGGACCCACTTATTTTTTGTGCTTACTTTTCAGGTTGTGAGCAAAATAATGCCAAAAAGGCTTTGAGTTCGGTAACATCGCATAAACATAATTTTTTTTTCATGCAACAAAACCTAACCTAGCCTATCCTAACCTATCTTTTGAGAACAAAAATTAAACTAAATTAAAATTTCACTTAATTTATTTTCTGAAAATTCTCAACCTTAAAAAAGAAACCTAACCGAGCCTAACCTAACCTAAGCTGATTTTGAATACAAAATTATATTTTTTTGTGAACATGGTTGTAATTTTTTTTTCGGAAGCTTTTGGGTATTATTGTGCTTTAAGGTGGGAACAAGAAAAGTTGTATGGGCGCTGTATGACCAACGCAGTCAATGCGCCAGTAAACCCAAATAACCAACCAACCAACCCAGAAAGATGTAAGCTGTACTTCCACAGTGGAGGGAATTCCAGCTATTTTGTTTGTTTTTGCACACAATTTTAAATTTTTCAGCAAAAGGTGGAGAGTCAGTCCACTATCTAATCCAAATCTGTTTCTATTCAGTACAAAATGTGCTGGTTAACATCAATGTTTCTACTTAGCATGGTGTTTTTCATTTTTTCCCTTTAGCTTTCTTATCAGCATAAAATAGCATAGGTTATTGGGGGGGCCCAAATCAACATTGGGGGGGCAAGATCAACATTGGTGGGGCCCCACAAAAGGATACAAATCGACGCCCCTGCATACATGCATGATTTTGCACTTATCAAAATTTAATTTCATCTGCCATTTTTGGACCACTTCACAAGCTCTTCTAAGTCTTTCTGCAGCATGTACCTAGGTGCCTAGGTACCAGGCAAATATCAAACTGATAGTGTGATGAGTGGGCTGTTGAGGTTAATTATAGTTTGTATATCCACACTCTCAATGATAACTGATTGTTGTTCACGGGACTGGATTGTATGCAAGTTTGACAATGACAATTGGTTTTTGTGCACACCATTTTGAATTTTGTAGCAAAAGGTGGAGAGTCAGTCCACTATCTAACCCAAATCTGTTTTTTTTTATTACAAAATGTGCTGGTTAACATCAACTACATTTTCTATGTACCTAGCATGGTGTTTTTCTTCTTTTTTTCTTCAACTTTTTTATGAGCATAAAAATAGCATATGTTATTGGGGGGGCCAAATCAACATTGGGGGGGGGCAAGATCAACACTGGTGGGGCCCTGGCCCCCACAAAAGGATACAAATCGACGCCCCTGCCATCTAGACATTAGGGGATGTCCCCATCCTAGCCCCGCCTTCAGCGCCTAAAATATCACACAAACTATAACGTAAAATTCCCTTTACGTAAACGTCCACATGCCTGCACCTTGATCGCAAACACCCGCTTTTATAGTCAGACATGTAACGTACTCGCTTCAAAGGTGGCGCAAATGACCTCTGTGGTCCGGTACGCCTGAAAAAGTCACTCCCCCATGCAGTTAAATTGAAACTTGCCTGATGCTACCAATTTCTGCAATATACGAATAAAAACCTGTGACGTCATCAAGGTTTGAATGCGACTTTGGTGTACCTTTTAAAATAATGGTATTTTTGCGGCGTTTAATAATGGTGTTTTTGCGGCGTACGAGACATTGGGCTTGTCAAGGCTATTTCTCTTGTATAGCATTGGTCGTGGATGACTAAGGTTTGCTTAAAAGTCATGTGAGCCATAGCTTTCTTTTTTTATTCTTTTAGGAATACCAATTATATTGCAGTGGCCATGCAGCTTCTTGCTGACTTTTCTCTGTCATGGTATCATAAGCTGGCAGATTTGCCCACACATGGCTCTCGTTTTCCCCATATCAATATTGAATGCATGCATTGTCATTGGGCATTTAGGTAGGTACCTAGGTAAATATCAAGCTGATGGTGTGATAGGTGGGCTGCTGAAGATAATTATAGTTTGCATATCCACAATCTCAAGGATGATTGTCATTGCTGTTCACTGGACAATGCAAGTTTGACAATGACTGGAAATTAAGAATGGATTTTTTCCTGTTTAAGCTCATATGTGTGTGGTTTTGCCATTGGTGGTGTGTACAAACATCAGTATGACAATCCAATTGTTGTTTTGTGGCTTAACATTAAAAAAAGACAATCTGGTTTAAAATGCATCATCAGCGAATCTTAACATTTTATGTCGTAAGTTTTCCTTGCACAGTGGAGGGAAATCTAGCTATTTTGTTTTTTTTGCACATAATTTTGAATTGTGTAGCAAAAGTTGGATACTCAGTCCACTATCTAATCCAAATCTGTTCTTTTTCAGTACAAAATGTGCTGGTTAACATCAACTAAGTTTTCTATGTACCTAACACAGTGTTTTTCTTCTTTTTTTTCCTTTAGCTTTTTATCAGCATAAAAATAGCATGGGTTATTGGGGGGGCCCAAATCAACATTGGGGGGGGCCAAGATCAGCATTGGGGGGGCCATGGCCCCCGCAAAAGGATACAAATCGACGCCCCTGTGCTGTCGGGAAGAGGACCATTTATGGAGAAGAGGTTTAATGTGGTGTAAATGTGTTGTGTTGTGGATTCCAGCATGCCTTGGATATATGCGCAAAGACTAGGTTACTGGTGAGGGACAAAAGGTCATACATGGGGGAACTGGGAGGTTGGGGGGAGGGGGAGGTCGACAGGCCTGACTATTACTTATCCGCTCGTCGTTGCCCGAATCCCCATGTGGCCAGGGACCCAGAGCAGTGCAGTTGAAGGGAGTATGATGTGTGTGGATAGGAGTTGACGGATGCGTGGAGTGTGGGGTGTGTAGTGTTGTGTATGGCTGCGAGAGCACTGATGATGAACGAGAGTCGGTGCAGATGATTGTTGGTGTATACGTGGTGTTGAACAATGTTGAAATGCAGATAGCGACTAGCTCCGAAGTGTAGACACAGAGTGGTGTGTGTTAATTTTATTTGGCCAAAGTTGGGACCACTAATAGGCAGCTCCTTGTACCGTCTGTGGTACGGGAGCCATCCGTGTAGAAGTATGTGGAGATGGGGGTGGGTCAGTTTGATAATCGAAAAATGTCTGTTGGGTTCGAGGTGATAGTAATCTTTTGTTTTGGTGAAAGATATTCCAGATTGGGGTGATTTATGTGCCAAAAACGGGAGAAAGGGGAGGCAATTTGTCGTATTTACATTGGGGAATCTTAGAGGCGTGAAATTGTGGAGACATGGTCCAAATGTATGGCAATAGCCAGGCTTTGTTCCTATTATATGAGCGTCGAACGGGAGGATTAGAGAGGCTGCGAGGGTGGCAGGGTGGTTGTGTTGTGCTGTGGTCCGAAAGTGGTATCGGACTAGTTGAGTGTTCTATGGTGTTGTAAGCTGGTAAGTGAGGCCCCATCCCGAGACTAGTGATGTGCGTGGTGCGGTGTGCTCCGGGTGATGAGGCGAAGTGCGTGGTTCTGTATGCGTTCTCATGTTGTGATGTGAAGGAGATATATGATCGAAGATAAACGCACGTGGGTCCCAGGATTGAGCGAATCAGAGTAATATACATTGTGTTGAGTGAAGCCTCGCCCGCACCCTCTGTAGTCGCGACCGGAGATGCAGCGCAGGAGATTGGAGACGTTTTGCGCAATGTTGTTTTAGATAAGCAATATGGGGGCCGAAACAAAGACTTTGGTTCAGAACGATGCCAAGATAGGTGAAGGTGGTTTGCGGAGGGATAGTTCGGTCGCGGTAACGGAGTGGTGTAAGCGGTGGGATGTACGAGGGGAGCCGGGAGAAAAGCATTGTGACGGATCTGGTGGGAGATTGGCAGTCCCTGAAAGGGTGAGCACCAGGAATCGATTTGGTCCACAGTGCAAATGCATTAAATAATTGCAATATCTGCCGATGTGGTGTGTGGCACCATATAGCCAAATCATCGGGCAAAAACGGAGTATTTTTAGACAGGGCTATATGATGGAGGCGTCAAAGGAGTGTACTGTTGATCATGATAAGAAAGAGGGTGGGATAACACGCCGCCTCAGGACGCCTTGATCTAATTTGTGGGACCGAGAATGGATATTGCCGCAGCGGACGTGGAATGTTTTATTAACGAGAAAGTTGGGATAAATTTGCCATTCTGCCTCTGATGCTCTATACTACGTAATTTGATTAGGGAGGGCCGAACTGTGTACTTATTGAATGCGGACTTTAGGTTTGAGAAAGAGTGCCACGGTTTCATTTTTTTCATATGAAACCGCACAGGTCGAGTCAACACAGAATGAGATTATCAGTGGTGCTATGGGTTCTGGTCGAAAGCCGCTTTGAAAGGGGGAGAGAATGTCGTTGTTTTCTCGTTGACTTGATTCGTCCATTGACCAGCGTGCTCAGCGAGAGTTTATGCGTACAACTAGTGAGAGTGAGATAGGTCGATAGCTGAGGTAAAGGTCGCGAGGTTTGCGAGGTCAGCCGATAGATCGATGGTGCTAGTAGACCAGGAAGTAAAGCCGCCGTCAGTCCACAGTTGATTTAGCGCCGAAATGAGGTTACCCTTTCCGAGCTCGATGATTTTGGAAGAAGGCGCCAACGATTGCGGCCAGCTGCAGTGCTGTTACTTTGAAAGGATAAATTTGGGTTCACAGAGAGTAAAGGTATTGTGGCGGTCCAGTGTTATCCAGGTGTCAGCGACGGGGGAAAGGCCTTTCACAGGCAGCCTGATCACATGTTGGAGTATTGTGTTTGAGGATATGTCGCAATAATAGGTGGCAAAGTGTTCCGCGACGCCTGAGGGTTCTGTGGATGCTGCGTTGGTTAATTGTCACAAATCCGCGTGGGATCTGCCATTTGCGAAAGAGCGACCTTCAGTCCAAATTTGGCCAATGGAGGTAAACCGTTGAATGAGCTTTCTGAATAGAGTTGCCAGCTGTGTTTTGGCCCGTAAGGATAATCTGCTGACAACGTTTCAGCCCCGCGGGCTTCTAACTTGCTCCCGTGGTGAGATTTTGCGAAATTGTCGCTCAGCCCGCCGCCGCAGAGCGACGGCGCTTTGACATTCGTCGTTCCACCACGGCACGTGGTGACGGCCGGGGGAACGACGAGTGAGGGGGACATGATTTTCTTCCGCGAGTAACATGAGTAGGTCAAGAAAAGCTGATATTGGGGGGTGAGAATAAGGGGAAGACAGTGTCAATTTCCTGGGAGAAAGATGAAGCATTGCGCCTTGCGGGAACATTCAGCGGGGACAAATGAGTAATCTCTAGCCTGGGCTGAGCGTCAAGCACACATGTATTAGGAAGTGATCACAAAGAGGGGGCCGGGCCAGGCATGCCAAGAAAAGAGGGGTGAGATGGAGGTTGAGTGGCCAAAGATAGATCATCAGCAGATGGATTGAAACGGGGCAATGTTTGGTGTTGTGGTGTGGGTGTTTGGTCATTTCAAAGACCATGTTGTGGGTGTTGGAGAGCGTTTCGATGTGTTGTCCCCGAGGTGATGTGAGGACAGCCCCCATGCCTGGTGGTGGGCATTAAAGTCACCCAGCCCTGTGACAGGGGTGTGTGGGAGAAGGAGGCTGGTGTTATCTGCAATAGAAGATAAGGGTTGTGTAAGAGAAGGTGGGAGATAGAGAGAGAGTATAGTGAGCTCTTAGTTGTGCAATTTAGACAGAACTGCACTGAAATTTAGGTTATTAACAATGTTAATCTGACGATGAAGCGAGGGTGTCTGAAATAACAGTGACCCCGTCGCCGCGGGATGTAGAATTTCTATTGTCGGTATAGAGGGAATAACCAAAGATATTAAAATTATATTGGCCATTGTCGCGCCATCGGGTCCTCGGGAACGGCGGCAATCAATGGCTTGCTTCTGATGATATATTCCTCTTTATTCCGCTCAATGGGATAAGGAGGGACCCGTATTCCATTGGAGCAAGAATTCAGTGGTGGGTGTCTGCATTAGTGTTGTGTTGTGTGGGTGATCACGCTCTCGCAGGGCGTGTGTGTGGCGGTGAGGGCGGGATGGGGTCATCCTTCCGTAGGAGGCGGACGACCCTGGTGATGTCGAGAGGGGGCCCCTGGATCCCCAGCGCGGTCCGGGCTCGGGGAACGGGAGCGAATACTCGATTTCGTGGACAGAGTAGAGGGCGACGGCTTCCTGAGGGGGCAGCGGAAGATGCCCGGAGCCTTAGTCGGAGCACCTGTTGGCGGTGGAGGGGCTGAGGCCAGTTTTGTCAGCTATCGGGGGGGCCCTGCCTTGTCTGTTTTGGCGGGGCCCGGCCGGCAGGGCAGGGGCGCATGGCTGGCTGGGGGGACGTCCCGTGGGCGGTGCGGGGACCGGGGACGAGGCCCGCTAAGGGCTGAGGCGAGAGGCCGGGGAAGGAGAGGAGGGAAGCGGGTCGTAGTCTGACCGACCCGACCCTCCAGACCTGGGGGCGGGGAGTCCGCTTGCAGCTCGAGTCGGCCACATCGGGGCTTACTGGTCAGTCCACGCCCGACCACCGGTGGTGCGGGCGGCGGTCCGCCGGGGAGGTGAGTCGCCGCTGCTGATGCT